>PVIY010015668.1:0-53340 GCA_004026745.1 Myrmecophaga tridactyla | reverse complement strand
CTACTGCCCCCTCCCTGTTCCCTGCAGGCTGTTGCCAGGGCATAAAGGTTGTGGGCACTAATGTCCATACCTAGGCTATCCCCGCGCCCCCCGTCCACAGTGATACACAACCTCATCCCGCCCTCCCTGTCTCAGTGCATCCCTTTACGGCACTCCCAGGCTGATGCATGTGCACAGGCTCCCAATCAAGTCATTCAGCTCTGGGAACTGCACATTCCAGCAGTCTTAGAACCACGCATGTACGCAGCCCTCAGCCTCACTTTCCAGCTCTGACAAAGTGCTGAACTGCACAGCTGTGTCACATCTGTCCCCAATCCATGAACGCTTAACAGCAAAATGCTGCACATGCGTACAAAGGGCCCCATGCCTTAGACCAGTGCACACAAGGGTTATGACCCGCAGACCGGGGGACCCACACAGCTACATCCTCCCTGGCCGCTGGGCACCCATGTTCACTAGCATCAGCGTAACATCCTCAACTTGGGCCCATACCTGCCCTAAAACAAATCACCATACAGAGTGCTCCACCCGGTGCCCTGCTCCCTGCTGTGCAACTATCCAGCAAACACAAGGCCTTAGACTACTGAAAGAAATCAACTCCCAAAATAATCGATCAAGATATTTACATATGACGAAGAGAGCAGAAGATCACTATGCATATCACAGTGTAGACAGAGTCCTGACTAATGATCAAATTAAAACACCTGAGGAGACAGACATTGGAACAACTAATCAAAGTTGTCCCTACAACTCTACTTGATAAAATAAGCGGGACAGCAAAGGACATAAGGGAGATCAAGAAGACAGTAGAAGAGCACAAAGAGGAATTTGAAAGAATAAATAGGAAAATAGCAGAAATCACAGACATTAAAGACTCTGGTGACAAAATAAAATACATACTAGAGGTACACAACACCAGATTTGAAGAGACAGAAAAAAAGAATAAGTGATATAGAGGACAGGATTATTTACTTCAAAGTCTCAAAACAGCAAATGGCCAAATAGATGGAAAAAATTGAATGGGAACTCAGGGAAATGATAGATAAAACAAGGTGCTCAAATATAAGAATCGCTGGTGTCCCAGAAGGAAAAAGAGAAGAGTAAAGGGCTAGGAAGAGTAGTTGAGGATATAACGGAGAAAAACATCCCAACCCTCATAAAGGACATAAATATACAATTCAAAGAAGCCCAAAGAACGCCAAACAGAATAAATCCAAATAGCCTTTCCCAAGGCACACACTAATCATTCAGTCAAATGTTGAAGAGAAGCAGAAAATCCTGAAAGCAGCAAGAGAAAAATGACATACTACATACAAGGGAAATCAAGTAAGACTGAGCTCAGACTACTCAACTAGCACCCTGGGGACGAGAAGGCACTGCAAGATCCTGAAAGAGAAAGACTTCCCAGCCAAGAATGCCATACCCAGCCAAACTGTTCTTCAAAATTGAGGGAGAGATTAAAGTTTTCACAAAGAAGTCTTCAAAGAATTGTCAACAAGAGACAGGCCCTACATGAAACACTAAAGGGAAACACTGTGTTCTGACAGCTGAAAAAAAAAAAAGACAGGAGAGGGAAGTTTGGGGGAGGGCATGTAATTGAAGACTGCCGCTAAGGGTAAATTAAAGAATACAAAAAGAAAGGGGGAAAAGAATATATAGATCTGACAAATAAAATTAAAAAGATAAGACGGTGGAATCAAGAAACACCTTTTCAGTAATAACTTGGAATGTTAATGGACTAAATTTACCAATAAAAAGAAACATATTGCAGAATGGATTTAGAAACATAATGCAGCTATATGCTGCTTATAAGAGACTCAGCTTAGACACAAGGATACAAAAAGACTGAAAGCGAAAGGATGGAAAAGATTTTCCACACAACTTGTAACCAAAAGAAAGCAGGAGCAGCTATACTAATATCAGACAAAACAGACTTTAAATGTAAAGACATCGTAAGAGACAAAGAAGGACACTATATACGAATTAAAGGGTCAATTTACCAAGAAGATACAACAATCATAAATGTTTATCTTCAATCAAGGAGCTCCAAAGTACATGAGACAGATATTAGTAAAATTGGAGAGAACGATAGATGTTTCAACAATAATAGCAGGAGACTTCAATACACCACTTTCCTCTAGAGACAGAACAACCAGACAGAAGATCAACACGGAAATAGAGAACTTAAATAATCTGATAAATGAATTAGAACTAACAGACATATATAGGTCATTGCACCCCAAAGTACAAGGTTATACACTCTTCTCTAGTGCTCATGGAACATACTCCAGGATACATCATATGCTGGGACACAAAACAGGTCTTTATAAATTTAAAAATATTGAAATTATTCAAAACACTTTCTCTGATTACAATGGGATGCAGTTGGATCTCAATAACCACCAAAGAATGAGAACATTCACAAATACATAGAGATTAAATAACACACTATTAAAACAACCAGGGGGTCAAAGAAGAAATTGCTGGGGAAATCAGTAGCTATTTGGAGATGAATGAAAATTAGAATACAACTTACTAGAACTTATGGGATGTGGCAAAGGCTGTGCTGAGAGGGAAATTTATAGCCTTAAAATGCCTATACTAAAAAAGAAGAAAGAGCAAAAATCAAGGACTTAACAGCAAAGTTGGAGGAACTTGAGAAAGAACAGCAAACTGACCCCAAAGCAAATAGGAGACGAGAAATAACAAAGATTACAGCAGAGATAAATGAATGAGAGAACTAAAGAACAACAGAAAGAAACAATAAAACCAAAGGTTGGTTCTTTGAGAAATATCAATAAAATCAATGGGCCACTAGCAAGACCCACAAAGAAAAAAAGAGACAGGATGCAAATAAACAAAATAAGAAATGAGAAGGGGTGTGTTACCAGACCCTGAAGAAATAAAAGAAATCATAAAAGGATACTATGAACAACTATACACCAACAAATTAGACAACTTAGATGAAATGGACAAATTCCTAGAGACACACAAACAAGCTACACTGAGTTAGGAAGAAATAGAAGATCTCAACAAACCAATCACAAGTAAAGAGATTCAATCAGTCATCAAAAATCTTCCTACAAAGAAAAGCCCAGGGACAGATGGCTTCACGGGGGAATTTTATCAAAAATTCCAGAAAGAACTAAGATGAATCCTGCTCAAACTTTTCAAAAAAATTGAGGAAAAAGGAACTCTACCTAACTCATTTCATGAAGTTAGTATCATTTCAATACCAAAACCAGGAAAAGATGCTATAAGAAAGGAAAACTACAGGCCAATCTCCATAATGAACACAGATGCAAAAATTCTCAATAAAATCTTAGCAAATAGAATCCAACAGCACATTAAAAGAATTATATACCATGACCAAGTGGAGTTTATACTTGGCTCAACACAAGAAAATCAATTAAAGTAATATAGCATATTAACAAATCAAAAGGGAAAAATCACATGATGATCTTGATTAATGCAGAAAAAGCATTCGACAAAATTCAGCATCCTTTTCTGATAAAAACACTCCAAAAGATATGAATCAAAGGTAACTACCACAATATGATAAAGAGATATATGAAAAACTGATAGTTAGCATCATATGCAATGGAGAGAGGCAGAAAGCCTCCCCTAAGACCTGGGAAAAGACAAGGATGCCCGCAGTCACCACTATTATTCAACATTGTGCTAGAAGTTCTAGCTAGAGCTATTAGACAGGACAAAGAAATAAAAGGCATCCAAATTGGAAAGGAAGAAGTAAAACTCTCGTTATCTGCAGATGAAAGAATACTATACTTGGACGATCCTGAGAAATCTACAGTAAAGTTACTTGAGCTAATAAACAAATTCAGAAAGCTGGCAGGATATAAAATTACTGTACAAAAATGAGTCACATTTCTATACACAAGCAATCACTTAGCTGAGGAGTGAGTCAGTTAAGGAAAAAATTCCATTCAAAATAGCAACTAAAAGAATCAAATACTTAGGAATGAACTTAACTAGAGACATAAAGGACTTGTACACAGGAAACTACATAACATTGCTGAAAGAAATCAAAGAAGATCTAGATAGGTGGAAAGACATTCCCTGCTCATGGATAGGAAAGCTAAATACAGTTAAGATGTCAATTCTGCCCAAGTTGATCTACAGATTCAACACAGTACCAATCAAAATTCCAACAACCTACTTTGAAGATTTGGAAAAGCTAACTACTAAATTCATCTAGAAGGAAAAGAGACCTCAAATAGGTAAAAGCATCCTAAAAAAGAAGAATGAAGTGGGAGGATTAACATTCCCTGACTTTATAATCTATTATAAAGCCACAATGTCAAAAGAGCATGGTACTGGCATAAAGACAGAAGCACTGACCAATGGAATTGAAACGAGAGTGCAGAAACAGACAACCAAATCTATGGTCAACTGATCTTTGACAAGGTCCCCAAATCCTATGAACTGAGACAAAATAATCTTTTCAATAATTGGGCATGAAAGAACTGGATATCAATAGCCAAAGGAATGAAAGAGGACCCCTATCTGACACCCTACACAAAAACTAACTCAAAGTTGATCAAACACCTAAATTTAAGAACTAGGATCCATAAAGCTTCTAGAAGAAAATGTAGGGAAACATCTTGAAGACCTAGTAATAGGAGGTAACTTCCTAAACTTTATATCCAAAGCACAAGCAACAAAAGAAAAACTAGATACATGGGAACTCCTCAAAATCAAATGCTTCTGCACCTCAAAAGACTTTGTAAGAAGGTGAAGAGGTAGCCAAATATTTTTGCCAAATATTTTCTCAATGGGAGAAAATATTTGGAAATTACATATCAGACAAAGGTTTAATTTCTTGTATAAACAAAAAAGATACAACTCAGCAACAAAAGAACAAGCAATCCAATTATAAAATTATAATTATAAAATGGGCTAAAGATACGAATAGGCATTTTGCAGAAAAGCAAATACAAATGGCGCAAAAGCACATGAAGAGATGCTCATTTTCACAGGCTATAAAGGAAATGGAGATCAAGACTACAAAGAGATACCACTTCATACCTGTAAGAATGGCTGCTATTAAACAAACAGGGAACTATAAATGTTGGAGAGGAGGTGAAGAAACTGGGACTCTTATGCACTGAGGTGGGAATGTATAATGGTGCAGCCACTATGGAAGACTGGCGGTTTCTTAGGAAATGAAATATTGAGTTGCCCTATGACCCAGCAACAGCACTACTTGGTATATACTCAGAAGTGCTGAAAACAATGACTCAATGTTATTTGGACACTGATGTTCATAGCAGCATTATTCACAATCACCAAAAGATGTAAACAAACCAAATGCCCATCAACAGATGAGTGGATCAACAAAATGTGGTATATACATATAATGGAATATTATGCAGCAGTAGGACAAAATGACGTTCTGAAGCACATGGCAAGATGGATGAGCCTTGAGGACATAATGCTGAAAGAAGTTAGCCAGACACAAAAGGATAGATACTGTGTGAGTCCACTTTTATGATCAGCATAAAGGTATAATCAGAGGCTTATAATATAGAAGATAGTGGACTTAGAGATACATAGAAGCTAGAGATGGGTGAACTGTTAGCTAATGAGGCTGAACGCCAATGTAAGGGAATAGATAGGATCAAGGTGATTGTCTAGTGGGTCTAAAGGTAATATTACCATATTGAAGATGAACAAGATTGAAGGGGGTTGTATAGACCTACGTGTCCCACTGACTCACACTAGAAATATGAGTTCTTGTAAGAATTACTTCAAAGATATGATTCTTGTATAAAGAGTGTTTAATTCCAGGGTACAGGGGGAAAACAGCTATTGTATGCTATGAGCTATGTGCAAAAGGAAACCATCAGGACTATCACAGCAACAGCAGAGTTGTTGGAGTGAGGGACAAGAGTTAAGAGGAGGTTTAGATTTCCTATGTGGCAAGGGTGTGTTTTTTGGTTTTCTGTCTCTTGGGAACAATAAAATTATCTAAAATTGAGAATGTTAACGGACTGTGGACTTAGGGCCTTCTACATGATGCCTGATAAATGCAGGTGGCTGAAGGATGCACTGATGGAAAAGTAGATTGGCGAATGATGGTGTATACTTATGAATGAAGGCTGTGCTGCTACAAAAAGGAACAATGTCATGAGGCATGCAACAATGTTAATGAACATGTGGGACATTTAGTAAGACAAAATAAGCCAGAAACAAAAGAAACAACAACGGTAAGGTCATCTTTAGAAAATGCTTAAAAGAAAACGGGGGCGTACACTGTAAGCTTTTAGAGCAGACACATTAATAATGATCAGAGTGGTGATCATTATTTTTGGATTCTGAGAGGCTGTTTTATAGATATAACCTGATATTGAGAGATAAGAACGAAGTCGAATAGGTTGGGGTTAACATAATTCAGAAATTAGGGGTGAGGAAGACAGTGTCTGTATTTTAGAGCCACACACACTCTTTGAGACCAATGGAAGAAAGGTTTATTTGATCTGGAAGTGAAATTTTCTGTAGTGCATGATCTAATTCAACCTACTTATATAGCTCATTTGAACAACTAAAACACAGGAAGCACAGAATAAGAAAGAGGTCCTTTAATCCTGTATAGATTTTTGTAATGCCTGGAAACATCCTAGCGTATATTAAGCAGATAATCAAAAAGTATTGGCAAAGTCCCCTGAGGGCGGGGAGAAAGAATATGAACTATTAAACCTTACCATCAAGGAACCCCCTGATACTATGTCAAACTTTAGAGATACCCAAATCAATAGGCCATGCCGTCGATCAGGAGGCTTACTCTTGTGAAACTTATGCAGGCAGCAGAGAAGCTTAGACTACCTATAAACATGCCTAAGAGTTACTTCTGGAGACCTTTGTTGTTGCTCAGACGTGGCCTCAGTCTAAGTTCAACTCTGCAAGTGAAAGAGTTGCCCTCCCCCCTACATCCAGGGGTGAAAGTCTCCCTGGTAACATGGGATGAATCTGGCCCTGACACTGTGGGATCAACAATTCCATCCTGACCAAAAGGGGGAAAAGAAGTGTAATTAATAAAGTATTAGTGACAGAGAGAGTTAAAATAGAGTTGAGAGGCTACTCTGGAGGTTGCTCTTATGCAAGCTTCAGGTAGACCTTGCTACCTATCATAACCTGCCAATCCCCAACCAGGACCATTCCAGCCAATCCTAAAGAACATCTAGGGCAATATATAAGATTCCACAAGGGTTCCAGGCACTAGAGTAACTTTCCAGAAACCTACAACCTCCAGATGGGTCCCTGCTCCAGATAAGTCCTGAAACCTAGCCTAGCCTCTCCAGAACATCAGATAGTTCCATCGCCCTACCCCATATTAGTGACAGACCCTTACAATAGCAAAAATTTAGAATGGCCATAGGCCAAGCAACCCCAAAGAAAGATATGTAAAGATCAAAGGTGATGGTGGAATTCTACAGAGAAGAGAGGACTTAACAAATGAATACGAATGCGGAATCATTAAATTGCTACCTCTTTTAGTTTCCAGTATTTTAGAGCAGCTAGAAGTAAAAACCTAAAATTGTGAAATTGTAACCCATGTCAAGGTCTGAAGTATGTTTTACAAGTAATTGTGGTGCTGTGCTTTGATATTTATAGCTTTTTGTATATATGTTATTGTTCACAAAAAAAGAAGGGAAAGACAGTCGATTGTGATACATAAGAAAGTATTTAAGCCCTCTAGCCTCCTATATTCTGGAGCAACTAGAAAAATATAACAGGAGTGTATGGTAGTCCATGACAAATTCTGGGATCTGTCCTGCAACCACTTGTTGGAGAGTGCTTTGAAAACTATTGCTTTTTGCTTTCTTCGCTTTGTATACATGTTACACTATACAATAAAAAAAGTTTTAAAAAAAAAGACTACACCAGTTGATTTAGTCATTCATCACAATGTGTTATCAGCTTTGGTTGAAGTGCTCAACATATCCTTTCTACCTCGCAAATTCTTCTTCCTGAAACACTGTTTTAAATAACCAGTAAAAGAAAGCTAAGCAACAATTTAAAGTCTATTAAGAATTTTTTCTTAAAGTTGAAATGGAAAAAGGAACAAAGTAAGATACCAATATTAGCTCCATTCTTAAATAAAGAATAGCTTTCAAATACAATCTTAATCATCTGTGTGGAGGGTACCCATTAAATTTAAGAAAATGTAAAAGTTGAAGCTTTCTTTCCTTTGTTCATTTACTTTTCAATCACTTCATCTTCCTTTCAGAGGAAAGACCCCTTAGAGAGAACATAAACTAATTTAACATAAGTTAAAAACAGTACAAAGTAAAAGTTTCTTCTGAAATGGAAAATTGCAGTATGTATTAAAAATAATTCTATACTTATTCAAATCAGATGGTGAAATGCAAATACATTCTTATTTTACCTTTCATTTATTTGGAATTAGTTATTTTCTTAGGGACATAAACATCTGACTATCCTGGAATAAAACAATGTTTACTCAGTTTGAGACTTGGAAAGCATTCAGGTCTAATTCTTTCAAAATTATTTTTGCAAGAATTATTTTCAAGGATTAAAACGACTGGATATCATTCTCTTTATTGCATCTCAAGTGTCTGACAGAACCTGGGGCAATTTTATTATAGGTTTCTGTTAACTTTTACATAAATATCATATATGAATGCACATGTGGATATCCTTAATGGCAAAGTTAGGCTGAACACAATTTAAGAACTACTAATAAATTAACACATATAATCCCTTGAAACACCTATGAAAACATTATTACAAATAACTGACAGTTTTCTCAGAATAATGTTTTAAATGTATAAAGCAATATAGAGAATTACAAAAAAGAATTACACAGTATACTGATACACAATCATCAAAATGTTTATAGCAAACTTGCTACATGGTAATATAAATCCTTTTTAATTAATATACTAAATAGTAAGATTTAGCAGACGGTCAACTATTAACAATGGTGATCTCAAAGCATAAAAGATATTTAAAAATATCTGTAACAAATTAACATAATATGAAAATGTCTGTGATTTCTCTTAATGACAAAATCCTAGGTACTGCTAGCATTGTGTTTTGTTGCCCACATTCAAAATTGAAGGGCATGCTAAATTTTATTTAGCAATTGGTAAAAAATAAAGATGAATTTTTTCCCATTCAAGTTATGATTTCCTTCTGATATCTGGAGGGGTTTCCACACCCCAAGTTAAGAACTCCTGTGCTCTACTAGAACAACAATGACATATTATTGAAAGATATATATATCAAGCTATCAGACACAAATAAATAAACCATCCTTTGGGTAAAAGTATTGCAAAATACATGTTTTTATTTTTAAGAAACTGTTGTCTTTAAAAACAAATCCTGTCTCATACAGTTGACAGGACAAAATTGGGAGACTACACAGGACTACATTAACATTTTTTTTAAATGCCATAAAAGTCTGGGTGTTAAGACTTAGGTGGTTTACATTAACTAGATGCAGCATTTTCTGACTTCATGCCAAGAACTACTGAAAAAATGATAGATGATTTTGACAATTGTTCAGGAAACAACATATTATTTAAGTATAAGAAATTATTTCACATAGTTGCCTATGTAAGATGCATAAACTATTAAAAGCAAGAGTTACTCTGATTTAATTCTCCAAATTAAAAAACAAGAACAAAAACAACCTTACTTTTTGTTCTTTACCACATCATAATTCAAGTTATAATCGCCACTGCTTACTTAATTCTAAAAATGCAAACTGGGTAAAAATTAGTCTTAAAAGAATTCTTTTAGCATAGGAACAATCAGCAGACAAATTAAGACTGGGAATGGACTGGTAGAGTTTCAAATCCCATTCCTCCCCAGCCAATCACAAATATTCAAGAGATGACTAGATAGGAGAATTTGAATTCAATACTTCCCATCAAACATTTATGAGCTATGCATTTCAACAGATGGCACAGTTATGAGATTAGGAAAATGCAAATCCCTGCCCTCAATAAATGCCATCAAGTGAAAAAGTTTACAGTCTACAAGATGAAGTCCAATTTTATGATATACAGTGGTTTTAAGTAAGAAAAATAAAGCGATAAATATAAAAACACAAAAGGTAGCTAGTACCACAATCCACACCATGAGAATAGTGTGCACTTTCATTCTTCAATGTGCAAACTTAGACTACAGCAGCCCTTTACACTCAGGTCAGGTATCTTGAGGTTCAGATTCAAAACATAGTGTGGGTGTTTCTAGAGAGTGAACATAGGCTGTGGGCTTGGGCAATTCTAAAAGGTTCACTGGATCAGGAAGGGGACCTCTATTCTCACTTGAATAAGGTCTAAATATCTAAGAGGAGAAAAAAGCACCTTTGTTATACTGAAAGTAGGGTTGAAATCACCCACCATTTCATAGAAAAGGGTCTTTTGAGTAGGTGGCATTTGGTGAGAATACTGTGGCTTTACAGGCAAGTGATTTCCAACAAAGATGGTCTGGCAGATAAGCTGTACTCTTCCCTACATATAGTTTTACAGCTGTCAAGTTGAATTTCATTTAGATCCATATTAGCCTGTCCAGATGTTATACCTAAGTAAACAGTAAGGCAGAGCTGGGATGCTCTTCCTTGGCCGAAGAGCCAGAAATTGAGAATCTTATCAGTCCTGGGAATTTCTAGTATGGTGTGACACAAATATTCAGGGGTTCATATCTCTCACCTTATAGATAGAGAACATTGATTTTTTTAAAAAGCAAATGAATAGCTTAACCAATATAAGGAAAAGAAATGGATAAAAAGAAAGGACTCAAAAACAGAATGACTAAGAAAAGGAAATACAGAAAAGCATAGACGAGAAACTGAAATCTTCCCACCTTTACAATCACATCTGAATTTTACATACTTCCATTAGTGTAATGTTAATAATATATGAACTCTTAAAAAACAGCTATGCTACAATGCAGGCACAAATTAGAACTTTTTTTAACTTGAACCACTGTTAAACCAAATCACCCTATCCTGCACTTGTATATGTGATTCTTTCAAACCTTAAAATAAGATTTCATTTTCTAAAAAAAATTCATTTAAGTTTCATCTTTGATTCAGCACATTATTCTTTTTATTTTATTTTATTTTTATTTTTTTTTAAATTTGCATATGGGCAGGAGGCACCAGGGATTGAACTCCAGACCTCCAGCATGGCAGGTCGGAGCTCTGCCTGCTGAGCCATGGCAGCCGCCCTCAGCACATTATTCTAATCTATCTACATCTATTTTGAATGCTTGGAAATCCCAGAAAAGAGGAGTGGGAAAAATATACTAGAAATTGTTAACATTTATTGCTCTAAGAATTGAGGGCATGCTCAACACCAGAGTAGTAGAACAAAAGTGGGAGTTGAAATGTCATCAATCACTTTAAAAGGTCATTTAATAGGGCAGAATGTATCATACCCAATTTGTGGAACCCTGGTTGTAAACGGTTTACAGTAGAAGTAAGGTAAAAACTAAGGTCCAATTTTGGTAACTCCTTGAAGGAAAGTTACATCGAGCACCCCTTCATTATTTCTGAGGTAATAAGAAATACCAGATTAGACAGAATAACCTTTCCCAGGATGATACACTCAGTTTTCGAAGGGACTTATGAAGCTAATGAGTCTAACTTCTACCCAAAGCAGTACTGCTTTGAATATGAATAGCTGCACCAAGAAAGGTCCACTGATGATTGTTTTGCATGTTTTATCCACCCAGATTTTTTTATTAGTTTAAAAAAATTAACAACAAAAACATTAACATATCATTCTATTCTACATATATAATCAGTAATTCTTAATATCATCACATAGTTGCAGTCATCATTTCTTAGAACATTTGCATCGATTTAGAAAAAGAAATAAAAAGACAACAGAAAAAGAAATAAAACGATAACAGAAAAAAAAAGATTATACATATCATACCCCTTACCCCTTGCTTTCATTTATCACTAGCATTTCCAACCAAATTTATTTTAACATTTGTTCTTCCTATTATTTATTTTTATTCCATATGTTCTACTTGTCTGTTGATATGGTAGATAAAAGGAGCATCAGACACAAGGTTTTCACAATCACAGAGTCACATTGTGAAAGCTATATCATTGTTCAATCATCATCAAGAAACACAGCTACTGGAACACAGCTCTACATTTTCAGGCAGTTCCCTCCAGCCTCTCCACTACATCTTGAACAACAAGGTGATATCTACTTAATGTGTAAGAATAACCTCCAGGATAACCTCTCGACTCTGTTTGGAATCTCTCAGCCATTGACACTTTGTCTCATTTCACTCTTCCCCCTTTCGGTTGAGAATGTTTTCTCAGTCCCTTGATGCTAAGTCTCAGTTCATTCCAGGATTTCTGTCCCACACTGCCAGGAAGGTCCACACCCCTGGGAGTAAAGTCCCACATAGACGGGGGAAGGTGGTGAGTTTGCTTGTTGTGTTGGCTGGAGAGAGAGGCCACATCTAAACAACAAAAGAGGTTCTCTTGGGGGTGACTCTTAGGCCTAAATTTTAAGTAGACTTGACCTATCCTTTGTAGGGTTAAGTTTCATATGAACAAACTCCAAAACTGGGGGCTCAGCCTATAGCTTTGGTTGTCCACACTGCTTGTGAGAATATCAAGAATTCGACTTGGGGAAGTTGAATTTCTCCCCATTCTCACCATTCCCCAAAGGGGGCTTTGCAAATACTTTCCCACTCACTGACTGAATCACTCTGGGATTCATCGGGGCATCACTCTGGACAGACCAACAAAATCTCATGTACTACCTGAGATTCCAAGTACTTATGGTGTTCAATCAAACTATCTACATAAGTTATATTAGGAAATGCACTAGTCAAAATATAAATTTTGTAACAAATAAACATTTTCTGCTTTAGTCTCACACATAAGGTGACATTTAAAAATATTAATTGCCATCTATTTTCAGCACCCTGCAATAATGACATTCCTTTGTCCTTCCTCATGCAAAAACATTTTTAAAATTTGTACATTGTACATTTCACTATTATTATATACTCTAGGCATTCCTAGATTATACCATCTCAATCTTTAACATCTATCTTTCTTTCTGATTTCATTTATGTCCCCAGCCCTCCTCCCTCTATCATTCTCACATGCAGCTTCATTCAGCGTTTTAACATAATTGTATTACAGTTAGGTATTATTGTGCTGTCCATTTCTGAGTTTTTGTATCCATTCCTGTTGCACAGTCTGTATCTCTTCAGCTCCAATTACCCAATATCTTACCCTATTTCTATCTCCTGATAGTCTCGGTTACCAATGAAATATTCCAAGTTTATTCACTAATGTCAGTTCCTATCAGTGAGACCATACAGTATTTGTCCTTTTGTTTTTGGCTAGTCTCACTCAGCATGATGTTCTCAAGGTCTATCCACGTTGTTACATACTTCATAAGTTTATTCTGTCTTAAAGCTGCATAATATTCCATCGTATGTATATGCCACAGTTTGTTTAGCCACTCATCTGTTGATGGACATTTTGGCTGTTTCCACCCAGATTTTAAGAATAGTGTTGAAAAGCCAAAGATCAAAGGAACTAGATTAGCTAATAGAACTGGCATATTAGCCTATAGAAGACAAGATCTGGGAAAATATGGTTTAATATTTGCAGAGCTGTTATAATAAGGAGGAATTAAACTAAGCTGTTTGGAACCAGTGAGGGAGTTAGGATCAAAGAACAGAAGTAAAGAAATGCATTATTTTAGCTCATTATGAGGAAAAACTTAAAATTTCCTGTTGTAGAATAAAACTCTGTGCAGAAAAACATAGTGTTCTAGCACTTATTATTATTATTAGCTGTTTTTGTTGAGAATACCATATTTATTAATGCAGAAGATTGAACAGACATTTTTAGCAGCTCTAGTTACTACCGCTGAGTCAGAGAGAAGTCATGTTTATTGGACATTTTCATTGTTTATACTGAAATGTCCATGTAAGTATTTTGCCCATTTACTACTATATCTGTTATTTACTTAGTGATTTGTTTAAAAAAAAAAAAAAACATGGTCTGGATATAAGACCTTTTACTGGATCTATATAAATATCTTCATGGGTTGCTTTTATGCTCTCTTAATGGGATCTTTTGATGAACAGAAATTATTCAATTTAATGTAGGACAACTTGTCAAGTTTTTCCTTTATGGTTAGCATTGCCTATTCCAAGTTTGCAAAGATAATTTTTTGCTTTCCTCTAGAAGGTTTACTGTTTCACCTTTCAAATTTAAATCTGAATTTGATTTTTGTGTATGTTGTGAAGGGGTCAAAAAAACATTTTTTCCCACAGGATTATCCAACTGATGTTAGCACTGTTTACTGAAAGGATGATCTACATCTTAAAACTATCCCTGGCTGCTATGTGGAGAATAAACTATAAGGGAAGAAGCACGGAAGGTGATCAATTAGAAGATTACTGAAATTGTCTAGATGAAAGCTAATGGTGGCTTTAATTCTCCAACCTATTGAGGTAGGTACTATTAAATCCCCACTCTACTAATGAAGATAAATAATTTGCTCAAGATCATAGAAGTGGCAGAACGAACTAGAAGGCAGAGCTATCAAAACACAATTTCTTAACAGAATGCTACACTTGACTCTTTTTCAGTGGAGATTTAGGGGACAACTCCCATGTTTTGATCAAATAGGTAGATACTTGGTGGGGCTCAGCTACAGCATGAGAATCCTTCTCTATTCAGCACTCCATGCAGCCTCTACCAATTAATTTAGCACTGGACATGAAATTTATTCTGGCTAAAAAGAGACTGATGACAAATCATCCCCACAAAATGACTGAGCAGAATCCACTGCCCCAGAGGTCTGCTCTGGGTATAACGTGAGCATGCTCAGGGATACCAGTTTCATTCACAAGTAGCTGCCACTCTTTTTGGTTCTCACAAAGGGTACGTGATGATGTGAACCATGTTTCAAGTCTCTGTTAGAAAAATATTCCCATTTCATCTTTCTGGGCCTCTGTTTCCTGATCTGTAAAATGAACAGGTTGAACAAGAGCAGAGGTTGCATAATAGCATACTGAGAGGTGTGTTCTATGTAGCCTATGCTACATATGCTACAATTCCCTATGCTAGGGAATTTCTTTTGTCTGTATATGCTTAAAAAAACTTTTTCCTAATTTAATTTCTGTGGTGGCCATGAGAATGCACCTTGCAGAGTTCTTTAGGGAATATAACTGATTGAAGGCCCCAGCTGCTTTGCTCTGAAATGTGGGGCTGCATTTCCACCAAAGCATGCTTCTACAACAGGCTTCAATGGAGTATGGCGGGGAGATGAAAGCAGACCTGGGAGACATGGCATTTCTTTGCTGAGCAACTTTGGCTCAAGAACTTCCCCATGGCTTTGAAAAACCTTTCTTAGATTGTGCAGCCCTTCTTGACTGTATTCTCGGTAAAACAAAGGAGGAGTAAGTGATTGAAGGAAGCTGGTGACAGCCTTGAGATATGACAGTAAATTTTCAAGATAAGTAAGTCTCAATCAACTGGCTAAGGAAACTTGCCCCACAATACTCTCATGTCTGTGTCTGTTTTTTTACTAATCAAAAATTATGCTTCTGTGAGGCAAAAGCCAGAGACAAAGATATTACAGAAGATAAAACCTGCTCAGTATTCATTTCTGCAGTAGCCTAACAAATACCTGAAAATTTTCAACAAACTGAAGTTTACTAATTTCAACGAATACGTCTCAAGAAATAATTGCTGATTTCATGAGTAACAGCAAAAGTTAGAATGGATAGTTTCCCTCTCTGTCTGAAAGCCAGTATTAGTTCACTGTTCATTTCTGTAAGATACACTGATTTATATTCATCAATTCAAATTCACTATTTTTATGAACTCCTATAAGCTATATTTTTTAAGTGGCTAGCAGTAGGCTGGTTTATCTTTAAAAACAAGAGTTTAAACTAGAAAGAGAATTCCTGGATGTTTTAAAAAGTTACCTAGATCAACATTAGTATGTTCAAAATAGAGTATTTCAATATATAAAAAAATCATTTGAGCTTTTCCCTATTTAGTTTTCAGAGAAATAATAGGAAATCTTCACATATTTGACATGAATCTAAATTTGATAACAATTTAACAAAGAGACTCCCTCCACCCCCACGTTGGGTGCCTTTGACAATTCATTACCTAACCTTTTTCATTCATGGAGAGGTTGTTCCTCTCATTTTATGCGTAAATACTACTAAAGTTTCATCTGTAATTTGGCTCACACTAATTATTTGGAGAAATACAAAATACTGTCTTACAAAGTGGGCAAATCTGCCATGTCGCTGGGTACAACAGAGCACAGACCTGGGAATTATGACTTCTAGATTGATCTTTGGCTCATGCTCCTCTCTAACTGAGTAAACTGGGCAGGATACCAGTCATTTAACATCACTGGCCTCGCTTGCTCTTTTAGGAAAATCAACTCAATAGCATGTACCTCACACAGGCCTGCACAGCTTAATTAATGTTTATAAATTATTTGGAAATTCTTGTCTGAAAGAACTTAGGCCAATGTTAACTACTTTGGGGATTCTAGATCTCATTTTGGTAGTAATCTGCTCAAACTTGCAAAAAAAAATTCAGAAAGGATCTCAAACTAACAGATTTTTTTAAAAAGGAAAGAAAAGAGAGAGAGGGTTTAACATTAATGCCTGCCTATTTTCTTCACAACAATTTGCTTAAGTATTACTGGCTAACATTTGCGCCAAGCACGCTGCTGGCTACATTGAAGATTTTTAAATATCTACTGCCAGCAAGCACAGCTGCTGGACTCTCTATGCCCTCCTCTTGTTCACTCCATGCCAAATTACTTACAGCTCTGAATGATGAGGCAGCAGCATAAGAAAATGCCAAGTGAGTGAGATTACTGATAAACCAGAGGATCCCTATATAGGTCAGCGATTAGTAAATTCCTGGTTGTAATCACTTTTCTAACTCAATTTTTACCTTGTCACATATTTCACCTCAACTCTACATCAACTTCCTGTGACAGGTATCAGGACACTAAGCAGCTTCTTAATAATTTTGGCAGAATTGCTAAGGCACCAATAGTTTCTTATTATCCTTGATAACAGCATACACTCAGAGCTGGGCAATTGGAACAGGTTTTAGAAATGACTTCTTCAGACTTTAAAACCAGAGAAAAAGTAGTTTAGCATTCAAACACCAATCCAGCTCCCTTTCCTCTGCTCTCCACTCTTCCGCCAAAATCAAATTCATATAATCACATTGGTAAGTTTTCTTCTCCAGCCATGAGAAGGCCTAGAGGACAAAATTAAAATGCAGGATCCAATGTCAAGGTAAGATGAGTGGGTAAAGCTAGAAATTAGAAATAAATAAAAAGCAGAATAGGATAAATAATAGAGAATTAATAATAGCAAAAAAAAAGTTATTCATTACAGGTAGTTCAAAATCTAAACTTCACTTCTACAACACAGTTTACTTAACAAATACATTTTTTCTTAATTGTCTTTGAAAACATATTGACATCTATATTGTATTGTGCTTTTCCTTAAGTTCAAAGTTAAACTGTTCTTTCTCAATATACTTATACTTCCTCCCCAACCTAATGATGCTAACTTAGAAATGAAGACATTTTCATTTTTATATCAATCCAAGACATTATAGAAGTAGGAACAGTCTTTTCATCTTTGGCTGCATTCCAAGAGAAACAGTGTGAATGTGTATTCTTTAAAAATAAAGAAACTTTATCTTAATGTTTGCCCCATTCTTAAGTGAAAAAGAACAGGAAAAAATTTAAATGATGTTTTACAACTTTCAAGGGGCTAAATAAACTGAGCCAAATCACAATATGGCTCAGTTTATTTAGTCCCTTGAAAGTTGTAAACACCTATTTACCTATACCTCCAAACCCAAAGTAAAAAAAAAAAGTTAAGCGCCATAGCACTGTGTAATTTGGCTAGAGGGTGTGTGTGGTATAGTATCAAATACAACTACTCATTTCATTTCATTCCTGACATTACTGTCTTTGTAGTCACACACTTGAATAACCTATTCCTTTCGAAACAATGACTCTATTTCTACCAAACCCTTGTTTCAAAACACTTTTCTCAGAATTTTCTTGCATTGTATAATGATAAAGAGAATATTAAGCTCATTGTTACAAATTCCCATAGTTTTCTCAATCTTTCTGTATTTAGGATGTTTAATTCAAACCATGACCTTAACCAGGCAAGGTCAGTGTCGAAGACTGTTTTCTTTATGGCACCCAGGGACCAGAAGGCAGATTCACTTGCTCAGAGAACACTGGCCTGGAATTCTAGACTTATTTGTTTGCTTGCCAGGGACAGATTCTACTCCAAGGCTCCCTCTATGGCATACAGCCATGTGGAGGCAGAGACAGCATAAGCAAACTGTGCTCTAAAACAGTGGATAATAAATGATTGTTAATTAGCTATTTCCCTTGACAGCTAGAAGTGGAATAGAAGGAAAGAAACCAGTCATTGGAACTGCTGTCATTCACCAACTATCTGGTCAGAAACAGGGTACTGGGATGCAACAAAGATGGAAATGAGCGCCAGGAGGAGGGCTCTGGTCCTGGCCTCTGCTACGAGTGAGCTGCATGGCATGGACAAGTCATTAAACCAAACTAGGCTTCGGTTTCTTTACCTGGAAAATGGGGCATGGTGGGTTTTGACTGGATGATCTCTTTCTGCTCTAATATCCCATAAAATTGACATTCTCATAAACTTTGCCATTAATCAGGTACCCTGTTCTGACAGAATGTAATATGGACACTGCAGGTAGTAAAAAGAAGAGGGCAAGCTGCTGAAAATGTAGAAAATTTTGGAATAATGATGAGACATTAAGAAAATGAACATATAAGAAGATCATCATACATTTGTTTAATATATTTTGAGATTTTTAGTTGTGAACGTGATTTTTTAAATATGGTTAAGATGAAATTAATATACTCAGAATCACCAAGACTTAATTCTACGCCAATTGAGAAAAACTCTGAATGTTAATAACATTTCTCACCAGGGCACATTGCCCTCCACCTACATAATGTAGAAAGGTAGCATATACTTTACACCATAGAAAACAGACTGGCATTAAGAAATTAAAGTGAGACTATTTCATCTTATTGAAACAGATGGAGAAAGCCCAAAACAGAGCTCTAAGTCCATTTTATGGTTTGCTACAATTTAAATAATGTTCTTGTTACATGATGGGGACTCTTGAGGGTAAAACATGAGACACTCAATTTTCATCAAGTGGCTTCCTGTATTGTAATTTGCTGTTATCCTATCTTTGCAATTTGAAAATAGGTAATGGCTAATCTTACATTCTCCATAGGTTATAATCCAAAGTCCATTCATGACTCAGACATAACTAAAAATAATTTTTTGCCATAACAACACATTATAAATGGCTACATTATTCAATGTCATTCACAGTATGTCTGTGAGGAATACTTGTTGAAGAGAGGAATGGAGGAAAGAAAGAAGGAAATAAACATATTGCAATAATAAAATTGAGGAGGAGGCACTTAAAACTACCTAGATTTAAATTCCTGCTCTGGGGCTTACTAGCAGAATTTTTTAATGTCTCTGTCCCTTAGTCTCATTGACTCTGAAAAGGGATAACAATAATTTCATTTCAAAGAGCTTTTGTGAAGACAAAATGTATTCATTTAAAAAGTACTGAGAATGGGCGGGGTGCAAGGGTAGTTCAGTGCAAGAATTCTCACCTGCCATGCTGGGTACCCGGGTTCAACTTCCGGTCCATATGTTCCCCCCTCCCCCAAAAAAAACAAAGCAAAACAAACAAAACTTCAACAAATGGTGTTGCAATAAAGGGATACTCACATGGAAAAATAATGAAATGTGACCCCATAACATAGAATACAAAAAAGAAAAAGGGCTGACAATAGTGACAAGCACAAGGTAAAGGTGAATTAAATGTTAATGACTTTTTAATGAAATATTAACTAGAAAACCTGTATATGTGTGTGTGTATCTTAAATATTAGTGGTTAAGGAAAAAGTCTTAATTCCTTAATTACAGAAGAAAAAAAAACAGATTCTAGGAAAAGACTTTAAGGGGTAATTTTAGATACTTTGAATAGATTTAAAGTTGTTTACGACTAATTTAATTAAAACTTCATGGTTTCTCTCTTCCTGTAGCACTAATGAATGAGTATATCTCTAGCACTATTCATATCCGTAGCCACAAACAATGAACTTTTTGTTCACAACCAGAATAAAAAGAAGGAAAGATTTACCAAAGAAAATGTACAAGACCTAGAAAAAGTAGAAGAGGGATCTGATGAGAAAAAATGAATTTTAACAGACTTGCTGTACCTGTAACATGACAAAGTAGATAGGAATAGAAGTCATCCTCAATCTGTTTCCCAGGATGGGCAAAGTGGTTATAGGAGAGTGCCTTGGGTCTGACAATTCCAAGTTACTGGTTCAGGATAGCTTGGGTGTTGTCTGGAACTCATAGGGGAAGGAAAAAGAGACCATATTCTGGTAAAAAGAAGGAGGAACAGTGTTTGCAGTGTGTAAACAGATGTTATGATGTTCACTATTCAGATGTTTTTATCTAAGGAAGAACCCACTCTTAAAAATATATGCACAGAGGGAGAGTCCAAGATGGCGACTCAGTGAGGTGTGGGATTTAGTTTGTCCTCTAGAGCAGCTAGTAAGTAGCCAGGAACAGTACAGAATAACTGCTGGGGCCACATCAGTGATCAGACATATAGCCTACACCAGTCTGGACAAGCTGGACCAGCTGCGATCCCACCCAGAACCATGAGTCCCCCATGCTGAGGAGGCGGCACCCCACCCCAACAGGCTGCTTCCCAGAGGGAAAAGGACGGAGATTTTAACAACAGCAGGGGTCGTGATCAACCAAGCTCCAACTGTGAAATTAATTAACAAATTCTGACTACTAAAAATAGACCCCCAGCTCAGCTGAACCACTAGTAAAAGCTAAGGTTGCTGGGTTTTGCCCTGGCGCAGAGGGGACAGGGCTGACAGAAAAGGAAAACAAACAAACAAACAGAATTTTTTCCAGATTCGACAGCACAAAATACTTGGTCTGGGCCCTGAAGGAAAGGAGGGGGCACATAGGAGATACACAGAGCAACATACCAACATAAACACTTGATTGGCAAACCCAAGGACTGGGGGACCTGCTCTGAAAAGGATTTTTTTTCTTTTTTTTTTGTGGCTGTGTTTCTGTACTAACGTTTGCATACACCTACAAGGATTCTAAGGCTCCAACTTTCCCAGACAAGGGCAGAATTAAGCTTGCCTAAGAGGTTGCCTGAAGGTTGTGCCTTCCCAAGGGAAGGAGTGGGGCCCAGCTCAGGTGGAATCCTTCCCTCAAGGAATTCAGATTACAGGGTCTGGAAAACTGAAGAGATTAATGCCAGACTACAACCCCTTCTCTGTCTAAACCATGCCCCAGCAGGGAGGGTCTGCTGAAGTTAAAGGCACAGCATCACTTTATGCTGGTGGGATCTGCAGGCAGACAAGTGCCACATACTGGGTAGGATAAGAAAAACACAGAGTCTAGAGGCTTCACAGGAAAGTCTTTCAACCTGCTGGGTCTCATCCTCAGGGAACACTGATACAGGTGACTTTCCCTCCTGAGAGGAGGTCAGGCTGGTCTGAGAAAACGTTACTGGGGTCAATAATATCTAAGTAGATCCTCCAAAGTGGGGAAAAAGGCACCATACAGGCATGGCAAGAAAAAAAGAACTGAAAAATTTTGATCTGTTAAACAAAATCTAAGGTCTAGAATAAGATGAAGTGAATGTCAAAGAACAGACAGACCACAAGGCCATCCAGCAAGAAAATCCTCCGTTGAAAAGTGAAAACAATCTCCAGAATAAACTAATTAAATGTCTAGACACCAGCAAAAATTAACAAATCATACTAGGAAAATTGAAGATATGGCCCTGTCAAAGGAACAAACCAACAATTCAAATAACATACAGAAGATGATACAATTAATTCAGGATGTTCGAACAGACATGGAAAATCTCATCAAAAATCAAATCAATGAATTGAGGGAGGATATAAAGAAGGCAAGGGATGAACAAAAAGAAGGAATCAAAAGTCTGAAGAAACAAATCATAGAACTGATAGGAATGAAACAGTAAAAGAGGTGAAAAAAAAAACAATGGAAACCTACAATGTCAGATTTCAAGAGGCAGAAGATAGGATCAGTGAACTGGAGGATGGAACATCTGAAATCTGATAAGCAAAAGAAAATATAGGGAAAAGAATGGAAACATATGAGCAGGGACTCGGGGAACTAAATGATAACATGAAGTGCACAAATACATGTGTTGTGGGTATCCCTGAAGGAGAAGAGAAAGGAAAAGCAGGAGAAAAACTAATGGAGGAAACTATCACTGAAAATTTCCCAACTCTTAAGAAAGAGTTAAAGTTACAGATCCAAGAAGTGCAGCGTACCCCAAATAGAATAGATCTAAACAGATGTATTCCAAGAAACTTACTAATCACAATGTCAGATGTCAATGAGAAAGAGACAATTTTGAAAGCACCATGAGAAAAACAATCCATCAAATACAAGGGCAGCCCAATAAGCTATGTGTAGATTTCTTAGCAGAAACCGTTGGGGCGAGAAGACAGTGGTATAATATATTTAAGATACTAAAAGAGAAAAACTGCCAACCAAGAATTCTATATCCAGTAAAATTGCCCTTCAAAATTGATAGGGAAATTAAAACATTTTCAGACAAAAAATCACTGAGAGAATTTGTGACCAAGAGACCAGCTCTGCAAGAAATACTAAAAGGTGCACCAGAGACAGAAAGGAAAAGACTGAGAGAGAGGTGTGCAGAAGAGTGTAGAAATGAAGACTATTAGTAAAGGTAAAAGAAGAAAAATTAGATATGACGCATACAATCCAAAAGGCAAAATGGTAGAAGAAAGTACTGCCCTTACAGTAATAACACCAAATGTTAATGGATTAAATTTCCCAATCAAAACACAAAGACTGGAAGAATGGATTAAAAAACAAGACCCCATCTATATGCTGTCTAACAGAGACACATTTTAGACCCAAGGATAAACAGGTTGAAACTGAAAGGTTGGAAAAAGATATTTCATGCAAAGTACAATCAGAAAAGAACATTAGTAGCTATACTAATATCCAACAAATTAGACTTCAGAGGTAAAACAATCAAAAGAGACAAAGAAGGACACTACGTATTTATAAAAGGAACAATTCAACAAGACATAACAATCAAATATTTATGCGTTGAGCCAGAGTGTTCCAAAATACATGAAGTAAACACTAAAAAGAGAAATAGACACATCTACCATAATAGTTGGAAATTTCAATTCTCCACTCTCATCAATGGACAGAACATCTAGACAGGGATCAATAAAAAAACTGAAAATTTGAATAATACAATAAACAAATTACAACGAACGTGCTCATGGATCATTCTTAAGGACAGACCACATGCTGGGTCAAAAAGCAAGTCTCAATGAATTTACAAAGATTGAAATCATCTAAAACATTTTCTCAGATCATAAAGGAATGAAGTTGGAAATCAATAATAGGCAGAGGGCCAGAAAATTCACAAATATATGGAGGTTCAACAACACACTCTTAACGAGTGGGTCAAGAAAGAAATTACAAGAGATATCAGTAAATATCTCGTGGAAAATGAAAATGAAAACACAACATATCAAAATTTATTGGATGCAGCAAAGGCAGCGCTAAGATGGAAATTTATTGCTCTAAATGCCTACATCAAAAAAGAAGAAAGAGCAAAAAATGAAGGATTAACTGTTCACTTTGAAGAAGTAGTAAAAGGACAGCAAACTAACCCCAAAGCAAGCAAAAGGAAACAAATAACAAAGATTAGAGCAGAAATAAATGAAATTGAGAACACGAAAAAAAAAAAAACGAGAAAATCAACAGAACCATAAGTTGGTTCTATGATAAAATCAATTGACACTTAGCAAAGTTGACAAAAAGAGGAAGAGAGAGGATGCAAATAAATAAAATAAAAAATGGAAGAGGGGACATAACCACTGACCCTGCAGAAATAAATGAGGTAATGAGAGGATACTATGAACAACTTTATGCTAATAAACTAGACAACTGTGCTGGTTTGAAAGGATGCATGTACTCTAGAAAAGCCATGCTTTAATTCTAAATGCATTTTCTAAAGGCAGCTATTTCTTCCAGTCACTATTCAGTACCATATATATGAACTGTAATTAGATCATCTCCCTGGAGATGACTTGGTCAAGAGGGGCTGTTAAACTGGATTAGGTGGAGACATCTTTCCACCAATTTGGGTGGGTCTTGATTAGCTTACTGGAATCCTATAAAAGAGGAAACATTTTGGAGAATGAAGGAGTTTTTGAGAGAGCAGAATGATGCAGCCACAAAGAGTCCACCAGCCAGAGACAAAGAAGGAAAATGCCTCCCAGGGAGCTTCATGAAACAGGAAGCCAGAAGAGAAAGCTAGCAGATAATGCCATGTTCACCACATGCCCTTCCAGATGAGAGAGAAACCCCAACTGTGTTCACCATGTGCCTTCTCACTGGGGGAGAAGCCATGAACTTCATCACCTTCTTGAACCAAGGTATCTTTCCCTGGATGCCTTAGATTGGACATTTCTATAGACTTGTTTTAATTGGGACATTTTTTCAGCCTTAAAATTGTAAGCTAGCAACTTATTAAATTCCTCTTTTTAAAAGCCATTCCGTTTCTGTTATATTGCATTCTAGCAGCTAACAAACTAGAACAACAATGTAGATGAAACAGACAACTACCTAGAAAGGCATGAACAATCAGCATTGACTCAAGAAGAAATTGATAATCTCAACAAACTAATCACAAGTAAAGAAATTGAATTAGTCATTAAGAGGCTCTCCAAAAAGAAAACTCCAGGACCAGATGACTTCACAGGTGAATTTTATCAAACATTCAAAAAAGAATTAGTACCAATCCTGCTCAAACTCTTCAAAAACATTGAAGAGGAGGGAAGGCTACCTAATTCATTCAATGAAGTCAACATCACCCTCATACCAAAGCCAGACAAAGATACTACAAGAAAAGAAAATTACAAACCTATCTCTCTAATGAATATAGATGCAAAAATCCTCAACAAAATTCTTGCAAATCGAATTCAGTAGCACATTAAAAGAATTATACAGGGTGGGCATTGGTGGCTCAATGGCAGAGTTCTCACCTGCCATGCCAGAGACCTGGGTTCAATTCCCAGAGTCTGCCCATGCCAAAAAGAAAAAAAAAAAAAAGAATTATACACTGTGACCAAGTAGGATTCATCCCAGGTATGCAAGGATGGTTCAACATAAGAAAATCAATTAATGTAATACACCATACCAACAAATCAAAGCAAAAAACCACATGATCATCTCAACTGATGCAGAAAAGACATTCAACAAAATCCAACATTCTTGTTGAAAACACTTCAAAGATAGAAACAGAAGGGAACTTCCTTAACATGACAGAGAGAATATATGAAATCCCCACAGCTATCATCATCCTCAAAGGGGAAAAACTGAAAACTTTCCCCGTAAGATCAGGAAGAAGAGACAAG
Organism: Myrmecophaga tridactyla; assembly: GCA_004026745.1. Classification (NCBI taxonomy): domain Eukaryota; kingdom Metazoa; phylum Chordata; class Mammalia; order Pilosa; family Myrmecophagidae; genus Myrmecophaga; species Myrmecophaga tridactyla. The sequence goes on along the minus strand of PVIY010015668.1, from coordinate 27,715 downwards.
GCTGTCCACTGTCACCACTGTTAGTGTTGGAAGTTCTCCCAGAGCAATTAAAATAGAAAAAGAAATACAAGGCATCAAAATTGGAAAGGAAGAAGCAAAACTCTGTTTGCAGATGATATGATACTATATGTCAAAAACCCTGAAAAATCCACAGCAAAACTACTACAGCTAATAAATGAGTATAGCAAAGTGGCAGGTTACAAGATCAACACTCAAAAATCTAGATTTTCTATAAACTAGTACTGGGCAATCTGAGGGGGAAAGAAGAAAAAAATTCCATTTACAATTGCAACCAAAAGAATAAAACATTTAGAAATTAATTTAACTAAGGATACAAAAGACCTATGCAAAGAAAACTACAAGAAATTGCTAAAAGAATCAAAGAAGACCTAAATAAACAGAAGGGCATACCGTGATCATGGATTGGAAGACTAAATACATTAAGATGTTAATTCTACCTAAATTGATTTATAGATTCAATGCAATACCAATTAAAATCCCAAAAACTTAATTTTCAGAAATAGAAAAACCCACAACCAAATTTATCTGGAAGGGCACAGTGCCCTGAATAGCTAAATTATCCTGAGGAAGAAGAATGAAGTCAGAAGGCTCACACTACCTGATTTTAAGGCATATTATGAAGCTACAGTGGTCAAAATAGCATGGTACTGGCATAAAGATAGATATACTGACCATTGGAAACAAACAGAGTATTCAGATACAAACCCTCTCCTCTATGGACAATTGATCTTTGATAAGCAGTCAAGCCAACTCACCTGGGACAGAAAAGTCTCTTCAATAAATGGTGCCTGGAGAATTGGATATCAACATGCAAAAGAATGAAAGAGGATCCATATCACACACCCTATACAAAAATGAACTCAAAGCGGATGAAAGACCTAAACTTAGATCTAAGACCATAAAACTGTTAGAAGAAAATGTAGGAAACATATCTTGTAAATCTTATAATAGGAGGTGGTTTCCTAGATCTTACACCCAAAACACGAGCATTGAAGAAAGAAATAGATAAATGGGAACCCCTCAAAATTAAACACTTTTGTGTATCAAAGAACTTTGTCAAGAAAGTAAAAAGACAGCCTACACAATGGGAGACAATATTTGGAAACGACATATCAGATAAAGGTCTAGTATCCAGAATATATAAAGAGATTGTTGAACTCAACTACAAAAAGACAAATGACCCAATTACAAAATGGGCAAAGACATGAACAGACACTTCTCAGAAGAGGAAATACAAATGGCCAAAAGGCACATGAAAAGATGCTCAAGTTCCCTGGTTATTAGGGAAATGCAAATCAAAACCACAATGAGATATCATCTCACATCCACCAGAACGGCCATTATCAATAAAACAGAAAACGGCAAGTGCTGGAGAGGATGTGGAGAAAGAGGCAAACTTATCCACTGTTGCTGGGAATGTTATATGGTACAACCACTGTGCAAGGCAGTTTTGCAGTTCCTCAGGAAGCTAAATATAAAATTGCCATATGATCCAGCAATACCACTGCTAGGTATCTATTCAGAGGACATGAGGGCAAGGACACAGACATTTGCACACCAATGTTTATAGCAGCATTATTTACAACTGCCAAGAGATGGGAACAGCCCAAATGTCCATCACAGAAGAGTGGCCAAACAAGCTGTGGTATATACATACAATGGAATATTATGCAGCTGTAAGACAGAATAAAGTCATAAAGCACATAACAACATGGATGGACCTTTAGGACATTATGCTGAGTGAGATTAGCCAGAAACAAGAGGACAAATACTATATGGTCTCACTGATATGAACTAACATTAATGAATGAACTTGGAGAATTTCAGTTAAGAACAGAGGCCATTAAGAGATAGAAACAGAGTAGGTTTTATGTAATTGGAGCTGGAGGGATACAGATTGTGCAACAGGACTGACTGTAAAAATTCAGAAATGGATAGCACAATAGTACCTAATTGTAGCACAATAATGTTAGTACACTGAATGAAGCTGAACGTGAGAATGATAGAGGGAGAAAGACTAGGGGCACAAATGAAACCAAAAGAAAAGATAGACAAAAAGGACTGAGATTGTATAATCTAGGAGTGCCTACAGTGTACAATGATAGTGACTAAATGTACAAATTAAAAAATGTTTTTACATAAGGAAGAACAAAGGAAATGTCAATATTGCAGGGTGTTGAAATAGATGGCAATTCATATTTTAAAACTTTAACTTACGTGAGGTACTAAAGAAAAAATTTTCATTTGGTACAAAATTTATATTTTGGCTAGTGCATTTTCTAATATAACATGTATGGACAGTTCAACTGAACAGTGTAAGTACATGGAACCTTGAACAGGGCATGAGAGTTTATAGGTTTGTCCAGAGTGATGCCCCAATAAATCCCAGAGTGATCTGAACAGTGAATAAAAATGTATTTGCAAAGTCACCTTGGGGGAATGGTGAGAAAGGGGGAAAATTCAACTTCCCCATTTGGAGGATTCCTGGTATTCTCACAAGCAGTGGGGACAACCAAATGAATAGTATGATTCATTTTGGGGGCTTATTCAAAGGAAACTTATCCCAACAAAGGATAGACTAAGCCTACTTAAAATTAGGTCTAAGAGTCACTCCCTGAGAATCTCTTATGTTGCTCAGATGTGGCCTATCAGTCTCTCAGCCAACACAGCAAGCAAACTCACTGTCCTTCCCCTCTCTATGCATAGGGACATAACTCCCAGGGTGTAAATCTCTCTATCAACATGGGACACAAATCCTAGAATGAGCTGGGACTCAGCATCAAGGGATTGAGAAAATCTTCTCGACTGAAAGGGGGAAGTGAAAATTGAGACAAAATAAAGTGTCAGTGGCTGAGAGATTTCAAACAGAGTCGAGAGGTTATCCTGGAGGTTATTCTTACGCATTTTATAGATATCTTCCTTTTAAGTTTAAGGTATATTACAGAGGCTAGAGGAAGTTCCTGAAACTGTAGAGTGGTGTTCCAATAGCCCTGTTTCTCGAAGATGAATGTATAATGACAATGCATAATGATATAAGCTTTTAGAATGTGACTATGTGATTGTGAAAACCTTGTGTCTGATACTCCTCTTATCTACAATATCAACAGATGAGTAAAACATATGAATTAAAAATAAATACATAATGGGGAACAAACGTTAAAATAAACTGAGTAGATTGAAACACTAGTGAATAATGAACAGGAGTGATAAGAGGTATGGAAAAAAATAGGGGGGATTATTGAGTAGATGGACATACTAGTGGTCAATGAGGGGGAGGGGCAAGGGATGTGGTACGTGCATGCTTTTCTTTTTCTGGAGTGATGCAAATGTTCTAAAAAAATGATGATGATGATGAATATACTACTATGTGATGATATTATGAGCCATTGTTTATATACCATACTTGGAATGTTTGTATGTTAAGAATGTATATTTGTGGGCAGGCCACGGTGGCTCAGCAGGTAAGAACGCTTGCCTGCTGTGCCCGAGGACCCGGGTTTGATTCCTGGTGCCTGCCCACGTAAAAAAAAAAAGAAAAGAAAAAAGAATGTATATTTGTATGCTGTTTGGGTTTGATAATACAAAATAAATTGTAAAAAATTAAATTAAATTAAAAATATATATACGCACAAACCCTTGGAAAAGAGAACGAAGAAGAAAAGAACCAAAAAAATGGTGTATTTTTCAAGTTTTTAATTTCTTTTTGTGCTTCATTTTGACTATTTACCATTAATGTAATTGAAGATAATTATATTACCTGGTAATGTTACATTACCTGGTAATTTATTTCTACTTATCTGATAAAATTCCCTGACTATTCACTTATGTTGTCCACCTTTTCCACCAGATCCTTTACTATGGTACTCAGTTATTTTAAAATCCCTGTTTTAAAAAATAAAAATAAATAAAATATAAATCCCTGTTTGAGAGTTCTCATATCTAGTCATATGGCTGGATTTAAACTGACCATTTTGCTTGATATTTTCTTTAGTCTCATCTGTTCTTTGTTCCTTTCCCTCTTTTTTCCTCCTTGCTTTTGGATTTATCTCCAATATTGACTGAGTAGTTACACCTCTTGTTTTTAATTTTTAGTACCTGCCCTAGGGTTTACAACATGTATCTTTAATTTACCAAAGTATATTATCATTTACCTTCAAACAATCATACAACAACAGTGTAAGAACCTCACAGCCGTATACTTTCAAATTTCCCTTCCCTTCATTTGGGTTATTCTTGATATAAATTTTACTTTATACATTTTACAAACTCCACAGTGCAGTATTACTATGTTTGCCTTAGACATTCAGTTATCTTGTAGTATGACTAAAAACAAGAAAACACCTTTTATAATTTTATTTTTGCTATTCCTGGAGATATCATTTTTATGTGTAGCAAGAGTTGGTATACTATGGCCCATAAGCCAAATCTGGACTTCTGTCTTCAATAAAGTTTTAGTGCAACCCAGTCACACCCACTTGTTTGCATATTGTCTATAGCTGCTTTTGTGCTACAATGGCAGAGTCGAGTAGTTGTTAAGAGAAACCATCCAGACCACAAAGCCAAAAATATGTAATATCTAGTCTTTTACAGAAATTTGCTGGTCCCTGGTGTGGATCTAAATTTCTGTCTGGCATTACATTTTCTCTGACTGACAAACTTCCTTTCCCAGTTGCTACAGCACAAGTCTGCAGGGAATGGCCTCTCTCAGACTTCTGTGCATCCAAAAAGCCTTTTCCCTCATTTCTGAAAAAATATTTTCACTGGATTTATAATTCTGGTTTGACAAATATTTTTATTTTGATGTTTTAAAGATGTTACTCCATCATTTCCTGGCTTGCAAGACAACTCTGCTGCAGTTTATCTTTGCTCTTCTGTTCATAATATGCTTTTCCTGCCTTTGGCTACCTTTAAGATTTTATCTTTGGTTTTCAGCAGTTTGAATATAATACGTCTAGTTTTTTTAAAAAAATTATCTTGAGTCTATAATTTGATTTCTTTCATTATATTTTTGAAAGTTGTTGAGCAAAAATATCTCTTCTGCTGTTTTCTCTCTCTTGCTCTGAGACTCCAATTATACATATATTAGACTGATACTGTCTCAAAGCTCTGTTGTTTTTTTCACTCTTTTTTCTCATTAAGTTTCCATTTGGATAATTTCTATTAAGCTATCTTCAAGTTCATTGATTTCTTTAGTAGCTGTGTGAAGTCTTTCAGTAGCTGTGTCAAGTCTACTAATGAGCCTAAAGGAGTCTCCATCTCTGATAACATCTTTTATTTCTAGCACTTCCATTTGACTCTTATTTCCACGTATATGCCAAAATTCCCCAACTCCTCACTATGTTGTCCACCTTTTCCACCAGATCCTTAATATAGTACTCAGTTATTTAAAAATCCCTGTTTGATAGTTCTCATATCCAAGAACTTTTTGAATCTTGTTCTTTTGGTTGTTTTGCCTCTCAACGATGTTTTTTACCCTTGCTTTTGTGCTTGTCTCATACTGTTTTATTGAATGCAGGACATGATGGGTTGAACAGTAGAGATCAAGGTACATCATATTTAGGTCTAGAAATGGGCATGCCTCTTCTTATATTGGGCCTTTAGTGTAGGAGTCAATCTAATCATGAATTTAGCTGGTTGTGGGTTCTGTTACTGCATTACCCTCAATGGACCAGAGGATGTGACTCCCTCTAGTGATTGGCTGCTGTCGCAGCATGCAACTGGGGTGCCAAAAGACTGTTCTGTGTTAGCATTCTGTTCTCAGCTCTCAATAGACTATAAATGCATGCCACAGAATGGGTCTCTCTCTATGCATTGGTCTCTCACCCAGTACAGACTGCTACTGCTTAGTACTTCTTGCTAAGCTTGTGATTGGGTGGTTCTCTCTTGCTCTGGTACAGGCTTAATCTTAAATTGTTCCTGAGTACTTGGACCATCAGGGTGGGGCTTTTTCAGCTTTCCTGTCCCTCCTTTGAACTTCCTCCTTGTAGGAACAAAACTGTTGCTTTATAATTAAGATTGACCTTGGGCTGGAGTTTTCACCTCTCCCTGAAAGGCAGAAGACCTATACTTGATGTTAGCATAGAATCTTATGACCAAAGACAGTTTCCTGCCCTCTTCCAAGCAGAATGAATCTTAGCCTGTGTCATTAGGATGAAAAGCTTTGCTGCCCCTCTTCCAGCTTAAGGTTTTTGCTGCTTAGGATAAAAGGGTCCAGGAATAAGGAAGGCTTTTGTGCTTTTTCTACAGGTAACAGCTTATCAGCTTCTGTATGTATGCACTATGAACCAGAACTCTTCCAGCCCCTACCCTACGTCTAATCTTTCTCATGAATACCCAGTGGAATACTCAGGATTGAAGGAAAGAGCTTGGCAGTGAGTGTGGAATATTCCCTTTTGAACTGTCTTTTTGTTAGATGCCCCCAGCTATTTCAGACTGATATGTTAGTCCACATTTGGCCTTTACATGTTTAGCTGATTCTTCTTACCTGCTTGTGTTATGACAGATACAATGAACACCTCTTTCTTTCATACTCTGCTACAGGTGTGTCCCACCTCTCTTTGGAATTCAGGTTACTTGAATGCCTGTGACATCAGCTCTCTAACGAGTTCAAAAAATTATAATTTTGTAGTTTATTAGGCTTTTCCTCTTTTCTCATTGTTAGAGTGGAAGACATTCTTCACAGCTCTTTACATCCTAAATAAAAGCTGGAAGTTCTCTGACTTTCATTGTGGAGTTTTTGCAAATTCCCTACTCTATTCTGGAGTGAATAATCTGCTATTAAACTCATCCAGTGTAAATTTATATCTGTACATATATGTCTTCCATTATCATAGTCATGTTTGCCTTTACATTCTTAATCTATGGAGTATTATTTATAATAGCCCTTTTAATATTCTTGACTGTTAATCCCATCATTGCTGACATTTCTGGGTTTATTGTCTCTATTGATTAAATTTTTCCTGATTACAAAGCATATTTTCCTACTGCTTTTCATGCCTAGTGATTTTTTTATTTTGTGTCAAACATGACTTTACATTTTTGAGTGTTGGTTTTGTTGTATTCCTTTATAGAGTATTGGACTCTGTTCTAGTAGGCAGTTAATTTACTTGGAGTCAGTCTGATCCTTTTGCAGCCTTGCCATTAAGCTTTGTTAGAGCAGGTCTAGAATAGCCTTTAGTTTAGAGCTAATCTAGTTCCACCAATGAATATTCTTTGAAGACTACAACAATGACTTGTTTATTATGAGGTCTTTCTACTTTGGTTGGTTGAAAGATCTATTTCCAGTCTTGTGTGAGTTCCAGGAAGCATTCAGTCTATTTCTTTCAGGTGAGTCTTTTGATGGTCTCAAGTTAAGTTTCCTCTGGTGTGTGCAGATGGATACTCAGACAAAGACTGGAGTCTTTGCAGATCTCTGGAGCTCTCTATGCTTCCTCCTTTCTACCCTGCAAATTTTAGCCTCCTTGGCTTCTCCACATTCTGATCTCTGTCTCCTCAACTCAGTAAGACTGCTGGCTCCATTTGATTTACTCCTTCCTATGCTGTGGCCTAGACTCTTTCTCCAGGCACTTGGGGCAACGGGGAGACTCACCCTGTTTACCCTCTTCTCTTATGGACTTCCTTTGTCCAATGCCTGAAAACTAATGACTTAATTGGGACTACTATGAAACTTCCTAAATTTTGTATACCTCTTCAAAATCCCCCTCATCCACCCTGAAAAAAGTTTTCTCCAAGACTTCCTCTAGCAAACCCATTTTAAAGATCAGGAAGGTAGAACACTGCAAAAGTTGGCTTCTCTAAATAATCAGACTTTCTAACAACCACAGATACACTCAAAAAACGCTCAGGGGTGTGTAAGGTAGATAACTACTAACAAGTGATTCCAACTTTATGTTAGTATCTTTACATTTTGCAATATCCTAAATTAAATACATTAAATGCTGAGGAGTGTGTAAGGTAGATGATAATTACTAACAAGTGATTCAAAATTTATGTTACTATCATTACATTTTGCAATATCCTAAATAAAATACATCTGTTCAGCTGGACTTTACCATAATAGATATCCAGTATGACAAACTCTTCGATGATCTAAAACCTTCGTGAAACTACTTTTGTTTTTATGACACTTGTAAAGAGGTTCTTTTTTATCCAACGTCAGATGTTTTACTTCTAAAATACTTTGAATTCCACTAAGTCTGCTGACATATTGGGATTTGGAACAAACTGCTTTAAGAATATGATCTCCTTCACTAACTGCACACACAGTTATTTCTGAAAGGTTAAAAAAGTTGGCAATTTTCCAGTAATTTCTCATAATTTCAGTAATAGGATACAATGTCTAGCTCTTAGTTCTTCCTCTATTTTCTTTTGGCATATGACTAGTTCTGTAAATTCAATTTTATGCATTTCAGTGTGCAGGACTTCTATTCTTGTGCATGTGATATGATATGCTATTGTATGATATATCATATATACTCTTTTTTAATTTTTTATTGTTAGATATATATTACATATACAAAAAAAGAAAAAGCAATGATCAGATATACACTTGATTTATGCTACAGATACGACATGGCATTAAAAATATCTGAAAACTTGCTATTATTAACTCTACATTCTCCTAAAAATCATTGCTTCTTAACTTAGAGTAACTCTGACTGTATAAACCAAGTCATATATATTTACTCTCTTTTTTTTAATTTTTGGGAGGGGGTGTGCTTGGACCAGGAATTGAACCTAGCTGGCAAGCATTCGACTACTGAACCACTCATGCACCCTACATTTTTTTTGATGCCTGTTTTCTGAATACTTCTTTCTTACACCAGTCTATATTCAATAATAAACACCAGTGATTTCTTTATATATATATGGAGACAGTTAAAGAAAAAGAAAATGCAAAGGAGTTTTGGTTTCAATTAGAGCAAATGTCATATAGTAAAACACGAATGATTATAAAATGTAAAGTAGCAATAAAAATTAAAGCAGAGTTCCTAAATTTTAATATTATTTAAAGGGAAAAAGTTGTGAATTGTGATGATTCACAATATATACATATTTTTTATATACATTTATTTTTTTGCATGCGCAAGCACCAGGAATTGAAGCTGGGTCTCCGGGATGGCAGGTGAGAACACTGCCACTGGGTCACCATCACTCACCCTTAAAACATTTTTTAAAGCATACATAATATACATCCACTTAAAAATTTATTTTGAAATGATTCTTTCTTTCTTCAAGGGACCTCCTGGGTAACCTAAACTCAGCTCCTAGAGCTACCTCATGTGAGAAAAGTGACTATACGCTAATTAATAATATTCTCATTTAAGTCCATTTGAACACTGTTATGTTGGTCACTATTTTTCATAAACTTGTATTTTCTCATTTTTCTTGAACATTCTAAGTTCACTCCCAGTGAAAGTTGCTGGATTTGCTGGCCCCTTTATATAAAATGTTCTTTTGCCAAAGCCTTCAGGTCTCTGCTCACATGTCATTTCCTCATGTAAGCCTTCTCTGACTATCCTATATGCAATAGCTGCATTTCAATCTTCCCTACTCTATTACCTGTTACTAAGTGAGAGGTATCTGCCTTGAAGAGGTAATATAATTGTCTGATAACCTTTGGTAAAATCATCACAATTCACAATTTTTTCCCTTTAATTAATATTAAAATTTAGGAACTCTGCTTTAATTTTTATTGCTACTTTACATTTTATAATCATTTGGGTTTTACTATATGACATTCGCTCTACTTGAAACCAAAACTCCTCTGCATTTTCTTTTTCTTTAACTGTCTCCATTCACAACTTTATAAAATCTGCATAAAGATTTACTTGCTGCTGCTTTAAAAATTTTTGTATTTTCCATCCATGCCCCCCCGCCCCCAGACTATATCTCATTTTACTCTGTGTTTCACTGAGTTTCTTTATTTGGGGTAAAGGTCTTTTAAACAAATTATAAAATGCTTTAAAATATTCTGAATGAAAGATTATAGTAGATTAACAGCATGAATAAAAAAATTATTTGAGGAATAGACTTTATACAATATAGGTTTAGTATTCCCCACAGATTTTTATGATTAAGGAAGAAATATAAAGACAGCTCGTAAAGGGTTGGGTAACTCTCACATAGATGTTAAAACAAATATCATGCTCAGAGGATTCAACTTTCTAGCAGTAAATAATAAGCTTAATAACCAAATATACAGTTACACTGTTAGTATTGAGAATAGAAGAAGTGATCCAGAAACTATTGCATTTATTCCACTTTTACTTCCTCAGCTTTTGGATTATATTCAGCTTATATCTATTTTAGGAACTGCTTTGGAAGGCCCTTATGTTTTATGCAAGGAACTGCTATTTTCCCAGATGAATAGAATATCCATTCTCCGGCTCCAAGTTTCCATGACAATAAAAACAAAACATTCATCAGCACCAACTTGGTATTTGATGGCAAATGCAGCTGCAGCTTAAAACAGTTCCATCTTTATCCCGACTCTTTTCTATAGAACAGAGGCACTATATTTCTCCAAAGCAACTGAATTGTTTTTACCGTGATTTCTCCCCTGCCACAGACCTAAGCACTAACAAATAAATCTGATATACCATCTCCATCCTCAAAGTTCACTGCTCCCAAACTCATACCAAATACAATGAAAAGTTCTTGAATTCTGCTAAGAGCATGTCTGATTTGTGAAATCTGAAAGCTTGGATGATTTAAGTATTACCGCTTTAGAGGTCATATAGTGTTTAAGCTTTTATGATAACTATAAAGAAGAAAGAATTCTGGGAAAGAAAGACTTTCGCAGTAAATACAAAGCTAAATTCAACTGGATAATGGTGAGACAGTGCCCCCTTGCGTCTTGGTGTATCTGCCAATACTCATTTCCTTTGGAGTTCTAAGGGATGGATTTGAATAATTTTTAAATCACAGAAACAAATAGTGTTTGATAACCAGTAGTCCTGACACAAAACTTTGATTTATTTTAATATAAAGACATGGGCTATTCAATATCAGTGACTTTAACATGTATATTCTGCAGCATAAAGAACTGTAATGAACTAGCAGATGTTCAGTAGTAGTTATTTTTGTCAAAAATTTCCTACTTAATTTACTGTTAGTAGATAACTGGCAAAGTTTTAAGACTGAGGGAAAAACCACCACTCAACATCATCAGTTATCTTTTTCTCCACTAGTGATTCTCCTCTGTAATCACTCTACCTGAGTATTGGTTACCCTCATTATCACCTTATGACAACTAATCAATTCCAAGTTCTACTCAGAAACAGTTTGTACTAAATGCAGGAAATAATTACAAAATTTTAAAATGGAGTAGAGAGAATACGGAAAAATCCCTAAGTTAATATGATGAGAAATTAACCAGAGAGAAAAACATCCACTCATGTTTTAAGCTATTCAAAGAGTAATATTCAGACTAGAGATATGGGCATGGTATTTGTGAGAAATTAGAATCTCAAGCAAGTCCCACCCTGGGTTCTCAGAATTAGACAATGCACTATAACACGATCTATAGATGATTCTTATGATCACTAAAGCTCAAGAGCACTTCTTTAAGCTTCCTTACTCCCGTTCTCCCCAACTACCATGCAGAAGAAGCAGAACAGAGTAGGAGAGAGAGACTGGCTGGTCATGTGGGCAACAGAGACAGCTTTCAGAGTCCAGGTCAACTCTAAGGCAGGAAGAGAACTAGGAACAAATGGTTTGGGAAAGGGGACCCTAACATATAGCCCAACGGAGGTCAGTTGCTTACCTAAGTGACTCCTAATCCAACTCTCTTCCCCACCCTCTGAAATCATTAAAAAAAAAAAATTTAGCAACTAAAATTCTGTCAATTAGGAATTAATTTCCATGACCAAGAAAAACACTTTCAAAAATTATGTGAGAGTTATAAGCACATTACTCATTCATACATTATCAATTAAACAGTACATAGTGCATATGTCTTTTACATATTACAAACTACACGTACATCATTTCACTGATATCACAGCCCTGTTAAACAAATGTTTAACATTTTTTAAATGAGGTAACTGAGAATCACTGATATCAAATAAATTACAACAGCTAGTGAGGGTTGGGCAGATTCCTAACATCCTAGTTCTGACCCCAAACTCTAGGCTCTTTGCACTATATCATGCTATCACATGAGTTTACACTGCTTTTCTCCTAATATTAGCTGAGATCAGCTATGCTGAGAACTGGGAAACTGGAGAAAAAGATAATCTGGACAGAGCACTCTGGAAAGGAATCTCATAGCTAAAGCTTAAAAACAGTGTAATAGCTCTGGGCATATATAAACTTGCATTCAACCAAAGCAGGAAGTTGCGAAGACTCTAAACTATACTTGGGAAGTAAGTATATATTGATATCTGATCTTATGAGGCATAAAAAGAGGAAGAATTCTTTCTTTTGCTTTGTCCTAAACCACAACAATCCTCTTTGTGGATCCTAGTTCAGTTAAATATGGGTAACCTTCTTACAGCCTACTTTGAAAACCAATGCCTATTGTTCTAACATTTTAATCTATGTGAAAAGATGTGCAAGTTCCAGAGGTCCAGCAAATTAGCTTTTGGAACACACAATGTGACGATATAGAATCACATCTTCTTAGCCAATCAGAAATCACGTGTTAGATACCTAGGAGACATCTAAGTACACAATTAAGGAGACAGATGTTCAAAATGGAAAGAGTGAGGAATTTAGACTCAAACAGATTTGGATTTCACTTCTTGCTACACCAGTTAGTACCTGGATGTTGGACCGAGTTATTTTATCTCTCTGAATTTTATTTTCCACATTTTTAGATGGTGAGGAGTAAAGAGTGATTTGTCTTTGGTGACAGTAAGTGATGCTTATTTTTTTAGCTTTCCAATATGTTTCTACAATAAATACATATTGTTATTTGATATAAGTAAAACGTATTTTACAAATGTGCATAAAGCATTCTTTATAGATATGCATCATTTTCAAAAGAAATCATGCATGTAAAGTATTTAATATGTACATGAAGAAGGTAGGTCATTTACTCAATCATCATTACAAAATAGTTGGCAGGAACACAAAAATATGAGTGCAAAACTTATGAAGCTCCTAGTGATTTATGTAGTTAGTATTGCTATTTGTTTACAGAATAAATATTTATATTAAAACAGTAATTTGTCATCATAAATTATGCTCAAAAAAGTCCAGGAACATTTACTATTTTGGCCTAGAATTTGAACTTGTTTCTACTACCATCTACTTCTCTTTCTGTCACTTCCATTTCAAGAATGAACATATTCCAAAAGATTACCTGTAAATGTGCTTCACATCCATCCCTTTCTTTCCAACCCCAATGACGACCAGTTCAGTTCAGGTTTCTCTGGATGTACCTTAAGCAATTATCTTCCAATTGATATCTTTGCTTCTAGTCACTCCTTGTTCCCATCTATCCACATATTGAGGATAAACTCACCTTTCAAAAGTTCTTCCATGCTTACATCGCACTATTCAAAAATTGATGAAAGTTTCCCAATGCTTACAATACAAAATCCAAGTTTTTAAATCCTGACATTACAAGCTCTCCACATTCAATTCCAATCTAACCATTTTTGTTTTGTTTAAAGTTAAAAAAAATTCTAAGCTCACGCAAAAAAAATTACAACTGCAGTAAAAGAAATGAATCCACACCCTCCCTCCAAACTATCTGAGAATGAGTTGCTGCCATGATGCTCCACCACCTCCCGCTACATTAGTATGCCCTAATGTGTAAATAACCACAGTACAACCATCAGAATCAGGAAATTAAACTTTATACAACTAACACATAATGTTCAGAACCGTCTGAGTTTCACCAAATGCCATTTGGATCCAAAGGATCCAGTTCATAACCACACACTGGTTTTGGTTGTTTTGTCTTTTCTTCCGTTTTAAATCCTTGATACTTTTGAAGATTATAGGTCAGACTGTTCAATTTTTCTGCGGTTTGCTCATGCTTAGACTCAGGCCATGATATCTGGGAGGACTATCACAGAAATGATGCTGTGTTCTTGTCAATTCATCCTATATTGGAACTTTTAATTTTTAATATCCCATTACTGATTATGTTCACTGATCACTTCACTAAGGTGATGACTGCCAAGGCTTCTCCACTGAAATGTTATGTTATCACACTATAATTAAATATTTTGTGAGGAGGTACTTTGAGATTTGGTAAAAATCCTGTTCCTTAGAAAATTTACAATTTATTCATTTATTTATATTCACATAGACTCAGTTTCCTATCATATTCCATGGGTTATAATCTATTACTATTATAATTTGTTTTGTCCTTCAAATTTTCTCAGATTTGGCCAATGGTATCCTCCTGCCCCAAACTAGTTTCTGTGTCTTTTTTTTTCCCCACTATTATTTATTTTTATTTCGTATGTTCTACTCATCTGTCGACAAGATAGATAAAAGGAGCATCAGACACAAGGGTTTTACAATCACACAGTCACAATGTGAAAGCTATATCATTATACAATCATGTTCAAGAAACATGGCTACTGGAACACAGCTCTACATTTTCAGGCAGTTCCCTCCAGCCTCTCCATTACATCTTGAATAACAAGGTGATATCTACGTAATGCGTAAGAATAACCTCCACGATAACCTCTTGACTCTGTTTGGAATCTCTCAGCCATTGACACTTTGTCTCATTTCACTCTTCCCCCTTTGGTCGAGAAGGTTCTCTCAATCCCTTGATGCTGAGTCTCAGCTCATTCTAGGATTTCTGTCCCACGTTGCCAGGAAGGTCCACACCACTGGGAGTCATGTCCCACGTAGACAGGGGGAGGGTGGTGAGTTTGCTTGTTGTGTTGGCTGGAGAGAGAGGCCACATCTGAGCAACAAAAGAGGTTCTCTTGGGGGTGACTCTTAGGCCTAATTTTAAGTAGGCTTGACCTATCCTTTGGAGGTTAAATTTCATATGAACAAACCCCAAGACTGGGGGCTCAGCCTATAGCTTTGTTTGTCCACACTGCTTGTGAGAATATCAAGAATTCAACTTGGGGAAGTTGAATTTTCCCCCGTTCTCACCATTCCCCGAAGGGGACTTTGCAAATACTTTTTTATTCACTGTTCAATTCATTCTGGGATTTATCAGGGCATCACTCTGGACAAACCAACAAAATCTCACGTCCTATTTTCTGTGTCTTTTTGACAAATCCTCATCACTCAATGAGAACTTCCTTACTTTCTGACATAACAAGATATTCCAGGCTTACTCTCCCATCTCTACCTCTAAAATCAGTCATTTCTCCAAGGAATCTTGGTTCCTCTTAATGGGAAAGAGTATATGGAAACCAAGATATGAAAACATAAGGACAGACACTGGTACCAGGGTTTTGCTGTTCCCTCTTAGTGACAGACATGTAGAAATATACACAACATAATTTACAACTATATTTCTTTGGGAAACTGAGTTCACACCAATACCTCTGATTCTCATCCAACAACACAGGATCCTTTCTAGTTTTCTTCCTTTTCCACCAGTGGACTACCTTTATCCTTATATGATGAGGATTTATTCTTATTTACTTGATCAACTCTCCTATATAGTACCAATTTCAATTGCTACAGCTGCTGCTACATCATCCACCCTTCTATGTGAATGCCCTCCTACATGGAAGCCCTTTTCTATGCTCCTCTTGTTTTTACTGCGACCAGGGGCTTATTATGTGGCTGTGGCATGAAACCAAGTAGGACCATGGCTTGATACTTTTGAAGACTATAGGTCAGACTGTTCAAATTTTCTGCGGTTTGCTCATGCTTAGACTCAGGCCATGATATTTGGGAGGACTAACACAGAAATGATGCTGTGTTCTTGTCAAGAGATTATCCTGGAGGTTACTCCTCCTTCAAGCTATTAAAAACCCAAACTATCTCATTGGTTTATGCTTCATTCCTTTATGATTTTCTAACCTGGAGTATTATTCAACCAAGAGTTACTAAATTAATTTTCTGACCTTTCCACAGCCTATCAATCTTATTTATACCTAATTCCTATTGCAGCCCCAGCGAATTAAGGGATGTTTTCATTTCCTAGACTGCTTCAAGCAGATACTGTGAAACAGGTTAATGATAAACAATGGGAATTTATTAGCTTACAGTTCCAGGCTGAGAAAATCTCCAAATCAAGAAATCATCAAGTTAATGCTTTCCTCCCCAAGACCACAACTGCCAGACCACAACCACCAGCAATCCTTGGTCCCTCTGCCACCTGACAAGGAACACAGCAGCATCTGTGGATCTCATCCCTTCTCTTCTAGGTTTCAGTGCTTTCAGTTTCTTGCTTTTGTAAATACAAAAATACCTCTTTGTATTCATTCCATTTATAAAGGACTCCAGTAATAGGATTAAGTCCCATCCTGAATGAGGTAGGTCACACCTTAACTGAATTGAAGTAGCCTAAGTAAAAGATCCTGTTCATAATGAATTTATCCACAAGGATGAATTGGATTTAAAAACATGTTTTCCGGGTGTACATATAGCTTCCAACCACCTCAGAGGAGACGTGCCTAGTTTTGTTTTTCTGATATTTGATTGCAGAATTATAAGATCCACAGAGTTTAAAAGGAAGAGAAGGTGGTTCTTTCCTGAGTTATAAATATTTCAGATGTTTCTAGTTAAATAAATGGAGGGTGTCTAATAAAAAGGAGTAGGAAATGGTGAGCTAATTAGTACATATTTTTACCACTTTAAAGGATGTCTTTTCTCTGCATCTGAAGATATGTAACAATTTCTGGATCCACAGTAAGAGAACTGTAATTGAAAACTTGTTTACAATGACCATGACAGTAAACATATATGGAATGAGGTGATCTGATTAATGGTGGAAGAAAGTGTTCTAGTTTGCTAGTTGCCAAATGCAACACACCAGAGATGGATTGGCTTTTAATAAAAGGGGATTTATTTTGTTGGTTCTTCAGAGAAAAGGCAGCTAACTTTCCACTGAGGTTCTCTCTTATGTGGAAGGCACAGAATGGTCTCTGCTGGTCTTCTCTCCAGGCCCCTGGGTTCCAACAACTTTCCCCGGGGTGACGTCTTTCTGCATCTCCAAAGGCCTGGGCTGAGCTGCAAGGCTGTGCTACGTTGTGTTCTCTCATTTAAGCACCAGCCAATTAAGTCAAACGTCGCTCATTGCAGCAGACACGCCTCCTAGCCGACTGCAGATGTAATTAGGAACAGATGAGGTTCACGTACCATTGGCTTAGGTCTGCAGCAACAAGACTAGGTATGCTCACCTGGCCAAGTTGACAACTGAATCTAACTAACACAGAAAGATTTCTGGAGAAGAAGAGGTGATAGCTTACTTTAAATCTCTGAAGGGTTCATAGTTCTATATGATCCTAAGAACATATATATGGCCAAAGCAGGAATTCTAGGGAGACATTATTTTTTTAGCCTGTCATGAATCCTTTCTAATAGAGATATCCAACAATAACAAAGATTATAAAGCTATCTTGGGAAAGAGTAAGTTATCTATTATTGCAGATATTCAAAGCACAGACTGGACAACACCTTGATGTACATGTCAAGACAGGCAAAGAGTGAAAAAGAAAGTACTGGACTTGGAGTCAGAAATCACAATATATTGGTTAAAACTACAAGCTATGGAATCAGACAGACCTGGGTTTCCCATGTAAGTTGTTTACTCTGTTCAAGTTAATGATCTAAACCTTAGTTTCCACATATATAAAATGAAAATAATTTTGTCTGTCTCATAGAATTGTTGCATGAATGTAATGCACTAATATAAACTAAAAGCTCAATCTAGTGTTTGTTACATAATAAATGCTTATTAAATGTTACTTACTATAATGATATAGCACTTCATAATCAACAAGCTTGAAATGCTGGAAGGCTTTATTATTAGGCATTATTAGCTCCATGACTGGAGGGACCTTATCAATCTTGTTCCCTTTGTTTCCCCATTGCTTAGTCTGGCATATTTATTACATAATCTACAAATATTTGTTAAATAAAAGGAGATTAAAATACTGATGTGTTGTTGGAGTACAGACCTTTTAAGGTCTCTCCCAACCCTGATAATCTATGATTTTGACATTTGGTATTAGTAAAAGAATATCCTTAGATTAAGAGCCATAATCCTTGACAATCTTTTCATTGGTCCATTTAGAATGATTAATTCGCTGAATACCTTTTATGGGCCCAACCAATTTACCTACAACTCAGTTGATGAAAGAAGGCAAACACATGGCACATTACATACAGTACCAGAGTATCAGCTCCGTGGCCAAAGTGCAGTTTGTTTACTGCTATTTTCTCAGTTCCTAGCACTTTTGATTGGCTTAATTTATAAAAAGTGGTTGAACAGAGATGTGGGTAGTCATGGACTGTTAAGTAATGCTTCACAGAAGAGGAAGATAAAAGTCAGGAAGAACTTTTAGGAAAGGAGAGAGAGTATGAGGAACAAATAGCATTTATGAGAAAGACTCAAAGCAGTTACAGAGAAAATGAGCAGAGTGTACAAGTGGTGTTGCCTACCTACAACAAATATCAAAAGCTGGGATCTAATGAAAATAGCATTATGTGTATTTGGCAACTATCTACTTAGGACCCAAGGCATATATCAGGCCTGGGTCCTCTCCAAACACACTGTATTCATTTCTCAATACCATAAAATGGGATGGCATAAACAACAGGAATTTATTGGCTTGGAGAAGTCCAAAATTGAGGCTTCAGGAAGGCAAAGCTTTCACTTCTGATACTATGGTGTTCTAGGGTGGGCTGCTGGCAAATCTTGGTCTTGGCTTTTCTGTCACGTAGCAATGTCCTCGCTTTTCTCCTCTGGCTTTGGCTGACTTCTGATTTCTTCCTTTGTGTCTTTCTCTCATTGTGGCCTACTTTATAAGGCCTCCAGTAACAGGATTAGGATGCATCCTGATTGAATTAGGCCATATCTTAATGAAATTAATCTTATCAAAAAGTTCTGTAACAATGGATTCACACCCACAGGACTGAATTAAGAATATCTTTTTCTGGGGTACATAACTCCAAGCCACCAGACCCAGGTATAGAGGAGAAAATAATGAACAACTTTATGTGTAATAGACCTATCAACAACACAATGCGTATCAGAGTACTTTTTAAAAAACTCAACTTTTGACCAAGCAACTTATAAATTGGAAATTTATCCTAAGGAAATAACAACAGTTAAAGCAGACAAAATTTTACATACAAAAATGTTTAGTACAGAACTGCTTATAACAAACTTAAATTATAATATAACAGCTGAATATTTTAATAAATAATACTATAGCTGCATGATGGACTACCCTAGAATCATTCAAAATCATATTTATGGAAAGTACTTATTACATAATATAAAGTAGAAAAGCAGAATATAAAACAATTAAATATGTTCACATCTATGAAAAAAGTAAGCAAAGGAAAAAATGACTAGAAAGAAATACATTGCTTAACACTCTAAATTAATCCATACCTGTACACTCCCCTCTAGAAAAAATAATGACTATGGAACACATATAATGGAAGCTTATAAAATACTGAATACTCACATCAGATAGGCTTTTTTCTTAATACCCTTACATTTCTACTTGTATCAGTATGCTTACCAAGAGTTAGCGCTATTCATTTCCAAATCTACTTCATGCCAATTGCACTTATTATTGCGATTTAATTAAATGAAATATATAAAACTGTGGAAATATGAATTTAAACAAGAAAGACAGTTGTTTCTAGGAACACTAAGTCTGATGTGTCAGAAAGTTCCCCTAAATCATCACCCAATTATATGCTGCCTAGAAAACTACAAAAAATGGGGGCTGGGGGTAGGGAGGGGGGCGGAGAAATACCATCCTAACAATCTAAGGTAATCCCCAGACAATTGCTTCAAAAATACTTAGGTTTTCGTTTCCCGGTGACTGCCCATGCAAAAAAAAAAGAAAGAAAAAAGAAAACTTAGGCTTTACTATACTTCTGTATATTATTCTTCTTGCTTAAACTACACTCCAATCTAAGATCCTGTTTGGACTGCCCCAAACACATTAAAATTAGTCTCACCATTTAGTCTCAGTCTCAATCAATCTATATGTCTGTATGTCTTTCTGTCTCCCTCCCAAGAAAGACTCCTTTTGGAGTTCTCTCTCCTTTTACTTTTCTTCTGCTTTCAAGTTTATTGAACCATAAAAATGAACCACAAAAAATGATGACCTATGATAACCCATCTTATGGCTAGTAATTACCTCCTTCTGAAACTGAAATTCTGTATAATGTTTAAATTTGAACTCAAGTTCTCTTATACTGATATAAGATAAATGATCTCAGTAACTGATTAATAATAATTTCACTTAAAATTCACCCAATCTCAGAAATATTAGTTATTATATTTTAAACCTAAAATTTTAACCCTTTACAAATGGTACAATTCTTAGTAATCTAATGCAACAACCAGTAGGAGTCACCTGAAAAAGTCAATGGCTTACCATTTGTTTACATGTAAGCATAATGCTTGGTCACTTACTTTAAAAAAAAATTGTTTTATAGTTGTGGATATATATATATATACACACACACACAAATATATAAATATTCTATACATATCACAGAATTTCCATTTTAACGATTTTTAAGAGTACATTCCAGTGTAGTAATTACATTCACAATGGTGTGCTACCCTCACCACCATCCATTATCAAAACTTTTTCATTTTCCCATTAAGCAAATAACTCCCCATTCTTCCCACCAGTCCCTGGTAACCCATAGTTTAACTTCCGTCTCTATGAATTTTCTTACTCTAAATATTCCATATAAGTGGAATCACACTAATTGTACTCTTGTGTTGGCCTTATTTCATTCAAAGTAATGATTTCAAGATTTATCACTATTGTACCCTGTATCAGAATTTCATTCCTTTTTACAGCTCAGTGATATGTCATTATAATTATATATTACATTTTGTTTATCCATTCATTGTCGGTTACTTGTTTGTTTGTTTTTTCTCTATTAATCCCAATGAATACCAGTAAGTCCCATCTAACATTACCTACTCTCCTAGCACAGTAAGTTTCCCAATGAATTCCTTTGAAAATAAGTCATTTCTAAAGTAAAGTATTTCTCTTCCTCAAATTAGTGCTTGAAAAGCTCAAAAGGTCATATATATGAATAACCTTACAAAGCTTTAAATTTTGGCGTGGTTTGAATACGAAATATTATCTGGTTATTTTTACTGTACTGATCTCTCAGGTAGCAAGTGCAATTGCCTGAATTTCCACGGGAGGCAGCAGAACTCCTAGATGATCCCTACTGCACTGAATTCCCTAAAGGATTTTGGAAGTCAGGAATAGGGTAACAGAGTTTAAGAGAAACAGGCTTTAAGATAAGGCTGACTGTAAGCTCACGAAAAGATCCTGCCCAGATCTGATTAAAACACAGAGAGCCAGGGTGGTGTGACAGTGGTTCAGTGGCAAATTTTTGTCCTGTCATGTCGGAGACCTGGGTTCAATTCAGGGTGCCTGCCCATGTTAAAAAACAAAACAAACAAACAAAAAACACAGAGAGCCAGTTCTAATTGCAGAAAAAAGGCATTAGAGGAAAAAGTGTAAAAAACAGAAATCTTCATATAATGCTGAGGTGTCATTTTAAACACGAGCAAAGTCCAATCTTATGAAATATTTAGCCATCCAATGATGCTAACAAATAAAAGGAAAACAGAAAAATTGGAAATCTGTCTTCACTCTCTATTGTTTTTGCTAGAACACTACGAAGGAGAAAACTGGTTTAAGAATAGGCTGCTAGAAAGAGAAGAAAGACAAAGTACAGTTGGTGGCATTATTCTTTAAATTAAAGATCTCTGTCCTGAACCCCTTACTGCTGCTGGAAAAAAGCACAGTAGAGTGGTGTGACGGTGGCTCAGTGGCAGAATTCTCACCTGCTACGTTGGAGACCTGGGTTTGGTTCCCAGTCCCTGTCCATGTTTAAAAAAAAAGCACAGTATCTCCGAACTGTATGCCTCTACTAAATTAAAAACAAACATTTGCAAATTTATTGCACTCTGCAATTTAAGCAAATCTAGATTAGTAGATGCTGAGTCACTGTATTAAACAAAGCAGCAACAAGATCACTGAATATCAATGGCTAAAACATATAAATTCTACAACTCTTGTATAATCTCAGTTAACCAGAAATGCCTTTAGAATAAAATTTTTAGGCACACACTTTAGATTGGCAAAATTCTTTCCTTTTCTTTGAATATCATAAATTATTTTTCAAAATAATACAATAAAATCCTTCCATACCTAAGTATCACATTTTTACCAAAGTGAAAAAAGGACCATTATTTCATTATTCACGTACCATTTGTAAGTTACAATATTTTTCATAGTGTCGGGAAAATGTGTTGATAAGCATACACCAGTTATCATAGTAAAAAAAATCTACTATAAAATTGAGGGGGAGGAGGAAGAAGCCCTCAAATCTAAAATAAATTATTTTGATAGTTCTGAAAATTTTACTATTTCTTGGAGGAAAAAATTTACATATTTCTTCTCTGCATTTGTGTAAGGTAATACACAAGAATCTGACAACTGTTTTATTTTTTTAAATTTGGGAATGCACAGTTAAAAAATACCTACTGCTCTGTTAAAAGCTGTGGCTTAATTACACCACAAGGATGTTGTTTTTCTGTTCAAATATTCAGTTCATGGCTCTGATAGACCACTGTGACTTCCTAAGAGGCATAAAAAGAAAATGTCTCCCCAGAGGGGGAAAAAATGCATGGTATTCCACCATTGCTAGTGTTTTCTGGGAGAGCAGAACTAGTTTAAAAAGCTCAGTCTTTTACTTCTGTGTATGACCAAGGTATTCAAAATTTCAAAGACATCAGGAACTTGAAGGCTTCATTCAGAGAGTACCAGAAACAAAATTCTTCACTCCCTGTGCTCAGAAAAAAGCACAATATATAAATATTTAAAGGAGATTCTAGCTCAGTGTTACAGTTCAATGATTTTACTTAGAAACTGTAAAACTACACATTTAATTGATTCCACTAGTTTTACATTTCTATGGAATACAGAGTACAAAATAAAAATAATACAAATAATTTCAAAAGAAAATGAAAATAACCAAGCATGCCAGTTTGTTAGCACAAGATTTTCATGAAAAAATATACTAGCTTTTACACCAACCTAACTGAGCTAAAACTGATCATAGTTCTTAATGGCTACGTATTTTAAGCATACTATAGGTACTTAATCTTTAGTTATACTGATCATCTTGCCAAACTGGCTTTGAGTCTACTTATTTTTACTAGATAAATGACAGCAACCCTCAAAGGGATACATATAATAGGAAGGAGGCAAGAGTTAGCAATTTTGTTTTAATACTATTTAATAGTACACAAACCTTATCTATTACATGCAATATATTTCAGTTAAAACACTGGGAACATTTATTAGATGATTTTCTGTCTTAAATCTTACAAAGTGAATTCCTACCTCAAGGATGGTTACTATTTAATCATTGTTAAAATAAATTCAGAAGTAATACTGCATGTTCCTTCAAGTCTACAAACTGGAAATACTGGGATAAAAGAAGATTGATAGAGGCAATTTTCTGGTCTTACAAAAGGAAAATTCATTATAGACATTGTTGAAGGATAATAAAACAATATAAGATTATATAAACCATGAGACTTTAAAGAAATGTGCCATATATACAGAAATAGCCTCTTTTATAACATTTTACAAAAAAATTGCACAGAATCTATGTTTTTCTTCTTTTGAGCAATCTCCCCTTCTTTGTTTACTTCTTTATATTTTGCTTCTTAAAAAATATGTTCTTTTTCCAATTACAGGGAGGAAATAAAAAGAAATGCAACTCTTTTATGTAAAGTAAATCCATCTGGATGTTTGCTGCATCCCATACTATAAACCTGTGATCCCCAACCAGAATGAGTTATAGTAAAGCTGCAGGCAAAATTGCCTCCATATACCACAATCCATTATCCCTGTCAAGTTAATGTTCCATGTTGAGCCATATGGCATGGGTACACATTCAACAAAGGAAATTCCTTAAACTTGTTATAATCAGCACTTGCAGTCATCCAAAAAACTGACATAAACAGCTTTATTGTGTTTAGTGCATTTCAGTTAATATCCATGACAAAAACAGGAAACAGTACAGGAAAAGGAGGAGGAATGTGGGGGAGGAGAGTTATTAAAAAAAAATGTACATTTTATAATTAGATTTTTTTTCTCCCAAACAAGTGATTTTCAATTACAAGTAAGCTCCAACCTCTTGACAGTGATCCACTGGGCCAGATTTAAGGAAAAAAAATTATGCATCAATTTTCCATGGCATAAACAAACCTAAACCTTAAAGTCTCATAGTATCTGATTCCTATGAAGCAGTTCTGGCAAAATAATGAACAACTTAAATTTTCATGTTTGTTTTCTTTCTAAGTTGTTTTATAATTGCTAAAATCTAACAGTGCTTCATTAAAAAATGAAGCAATTTATATAAAGTACCTTTATATGCATTAAGTGTAGGCCACAGACAAATCAGGGGCTCCCAGAAGCCTTTGGAACCTGGCACAGCCCGGCACATCAAACTCCAGTCAAGGTACAAGTAGAGCAGAACTTCATTTCAGCCCCCGCAGTGACAACAATAAAACGCTGAGAAAACACACTATCAAATACTGAACTCAGCATCAATTTCTGTTAATTACAGCCTTGTCAGCAACGTGATTATTCAAACAACTCATGCAAATGTTAATGAGGCCTTATTTGCATATTTATTTTTTCTTTTGTTGAAATGTCATTGATTATTACATTCTACTATGATGAATGTGGCTGATGATGTGCTCTGATATGTAATTAGTCATTAGGTGGAATGAATAGATCAATTATGAAAAAGGACTAAGATTAAGAAATATCAAACAAGACCGCCCAATATAACTATAGAATCTTTTTAAAAAAGAACCTAATAAATAATTTCTTGACATTTAAACTGCAACATCAGTAGTTTTCAATAAATAAACCACTACTTTTGTGAGGTTAAATGAAGGCTTAAAAATACATCAGTTCTTTGATAATCCAATTATGATCATAGAAACGATCTCTTAAAAAATTGCAAACCACTTCAAGTGGCATGTCAGAGCAACAAACAACAAAGAGAATAGATTTTGCTTTAGTCTTCCACAAATTCAAAATATATCAAGTATACTTTCATCTATATGGGGGGGAGGAGGTGGGAAAAGGTAAAAAAGAAAAAGCATAATGCCCTAGAGAGAACGGATAGAAACCTGATGTAGAATTGATCTCCTTCATAAAAACAAGGCAAGCAAAAATAAACTCCTTCAAATCCCAATTTGTTCTTAGAGGGAAAAGATTATTTAGCCTCTGAAACTGTTTGCTGTAACTATCCAGCCAGCACTTGCAATTCACAGATGGGGGGGGGGGGAACCACATTACTGCAGACCAGATGGGAACATTCCACATGACCAAACCAATCAATCACCTCGGTGGGGCGCAGGTGCAACACAGCCGTGTAGCAACACACCATTTCACAGTCTATCGGGCACAAACACATGGCCACCAATCAATGGCACCCCGAGGACCTCAGAGGGGGCAGGCTCTCTGGAGTCTTACTGGTCCATGCCTGATGACTTCATAATCACACATCATTTCATTCACTAGAGGATACAAACTAGCATTCTAATAACCTTCTACTGAAAATGGTCATGTTGTGCATATTAATACAGTGCTGTTTGGAGGGAAGCAACTGACTTTACACAGCAGGCTAGGCAAGGCATGCAGAGCTGAAACAAGCTGAAGCTAGAACCTTATTCCTATTTGAAGACGGCTGTTCTAGTCATATTCAGACGGAGATCAATGGCAACACGATTCATTCTGCCACAAAGGTGGCAAGGCTCGTTTTCTACACAAAGCAACTGTTAAAACAATAGTATGCTTGAACAGATAAAGGACAAATGATGATGAAAATAAAAAGGGTAGTTGGCAATCCTGTATGAAGGGTAAAAATGTTCCATATCCTTCTAAAATAACCTAACCAGACTGAATTGCAAATAAAAATTAGGTGACTATGAATAAAACTTAGTGTATATCCATTGGCTTTGCTTTCCTTACATTTTCTAGTTTTTGGTGGATGACTCTGTACAGTGCATAATTACAGGAGACGTGCATAGAATAATTTTCAGCAAATATTGCTATAACTGCTATCAGAGCCCCTTGCTCTGTTGGGCAGGATTCACAGAGCTCCTGTTGGCTCCTTTTATTCGGAGGTTGTAGGCCAAGATATCTTGGACAACTGAGGATTTTGAATAACTGATTCACTATATATCATACACAGATGACCAAATTTAGTAAGAAATATCAGGAAACGATGCTTCTTCCTAAAAAGCAAAGCAGCCAATTCAAATCCTTGGTGAAGATCAGGTGTACATCTGTTTTTAAAATGTAGATATTTTGATAATTCCAGGGGCAGTTTAGGATCTTACAGGCCATTGGATACCATCAGGAGCATCAATCACCAGGGCCAGGGTTCATGTGGAAACCAGTGCGAGGCACGCAGCAGAGTCTAAACTGACCCTCTGACAACTCTCAAAGTTAATCCGGGTGACTAATTTTATTTATTTATTTTTTGGGGCATGGGCAGGTTTGGGGAATCGAACCCAGGTCTCCAGCATGGCAGGCGAAAATTCTGCCACTGAGCCACCGCCGCACTGCCACGAGAGATTAATTTTTTTTGTTTGGGTGATTAACTTTTGATGCTAATATGCTTACGTGTCATTTTGTACCATAAAACATGTACAAAATCTAATTATTTTACATTTCAGTTAGATTAGGAAACATGGTTGTTATATACAGATATGAATACCATACTTTGTTCACAGGAGCCTAACAGCGGTTACATTTTCTATGGTCTAAAAGAGAAAAAGTATACATTCTATAAAAATGGCCCTCTACAACAGAGGCCCCATAGAAAAGACAATTAGTGGGTTAGCCAAAGGAAGGTACTACTATTACTTTAAAAAGCACAACTAACTTTTTTCTAAAAGGGAATATCTTAGATTAGAAAAGGGTGGTTATGAGAAAGTTCAGGTTCTTACTAATAAGCTATGTAGTCTTCCTCAGATCAGATAATGCTGTTGGCTTCAATTTATTACTCTGCAGAATGGCAGGATTAGAGAGGACCATGAAGGTCCACCTAACCTACTATCCCCCTTTGTGGCCTGACATATTTTTACTCTATTAAGGCATGTCTAGCAGTTTCAGAGTCCCTTGTAAGGAAGAATAGAGATCAGGTGTGCCATTTCCAAAAGTATAACAGAGGAAGCATAATAAAATATGCTTATTGTTTTAAATGGATGATGTATGGTTATTCTTTTGAGGGTACAAAATAAAACCATTCCTTTGGCTTGTAAAATTAGGAATAAAAATAATATTTGGGCTGAAGTTGTATCCCAAATGAAATAACAGTACAATTTGTAAGATAGCATCACATTATCCAATTCCCCAAACAACCCAATAAAAAAAAAAAGGAACATAAAATCTCTCCAGACAAGAATCTTTGACCTAACATTTTCTGAAGTGCCTCACACAGAGGCCCAGCTTTTCTTGAGATAGCTCTGTTGAGGCTAAAGATGACGTGG
>PVIY010015667.1:0-53336 GCA_004026745.1 Myrmecophaga tridactyla | reverse complement strand
AGGTATGGAGGTTAGCGCCTGAAACCTTTATGCACTGGTAACAGTCTGCAGGGTACAGGGAGGGGGAGGTAGTGCTTGGGAGGGGTGTAGGAGAGGTGGGTTGGCCTGCACTTGGGGTGGGGGTTGGGGCAGTTACATGCACTGGAGGCTGGTGGGGTGGGGGTGCCTAGAGTGTGGGTAATGGGAGCAGGTGAGGGGGTTCAGGTGTGGGGTGAGTCGCCAGTCACAGGGCTGTGCCAGTGAGGGTAGTGTGCCCAAGGAACGTGGCCTGGCTTGCTTCCTAGTCCTGTGTACCCATCCATACACTCCCTCAGGCTCCACCCCTCCATGCCTCCATGCCAGGCTCCAGCTTTCTGCCTCTCAGTTTCTCAGCCTCTGCAACCGCATGTGGTGCAGAAGGCTCTCCCAGGTCAGCCACAGTCCCGAACTTCTGCCTCAGTCGCCCTCCTGCCCCTTCTCTTACTTTTCCATGGAGCAGGGCAAATCTCAAGCTGCTCTAGTCAGCCATCTTCCTGGAAGTCAATCCAGAATCCTATACCATCAAAAATAACATTAAAATTAAAGACTTTTTCAGACAAAAAAAGGAGAATTCATTGATGGTATATTACTCAACAGTAAGTATTATAGGAAGTTCTTCAGGCAGAAAGAATATGATACAAGGCAGAAACTTTGATTCATACAAAGACATGAATGCTTCTGGGAGTGGCTGAAATAAAGATAATTTAAAAGATATTTACTGTCTTACTTTTAATCATTCTAAAAAGACAATTGACTGTCTAAAGCAAAAATAATAACAATATAATGTTGGTTTATAGCATTGTTAAAGTAAAATTAGGACAATAGCACACACACAAAAAATGGGAGAGATGTATTGGAAGTATGCTGCTGTAAGGTGTATATGAGAAGTGGTATAATACTATTGAAGGTAGATTATGAATATTTAAAACTATACATTTTTCTAGTTTGCAAGCTGCTGGAATGTGGTATACCAGAAATGGAATAGCTTTTAAAAAGTGGAACCTATTAAGTTGCAGGTTTACAGTTCTAAAGCCATGAAAATGTTCAAATTAAGGCAAGGCTATAAAAATGTCCAATCTAAGGCATCCAGGGAAAAATACCTTCATTCAAGAAGGCTAATGGTTTTCAGGGTTTCTTTCTTAGATGAAAAGACACATGGGTGACATCTCTTAGCTTCTCTCCAGGAATCTTCAGCAGCTTCCTTGGAGCTCTGTCTGTTCTATTGGTTCTGTTGGCTCTGTCAGTTCTGGTGGCTCTAAAGTTTTTTCCAAAATGGTTCCCTCTTAAAGGGTTCCAATAAGCAAACCCACCTTGAATGGGTGGAGACACATCTCCATGGAAACCATCTAATCAAAAGTTACCACCCAGTATTGGGTGGGTCACATCTCCATGGGAACAATCAAAAAGCTCCCACTAGCAATATTGAATGAGGATTAAAGAACTTCACTTTTGGGGGCACACAACAGATTCAAACAGGTATATTCTACCCCTTGGACCCCAAAAAGACATTTTCTTTCCAAATGCAAATGCATTCATTCCATCACAATATCAGAAAGCCTTAAACTATTTCAGTAACAATATAAACACAATACAAGGTTAAAAGCAGTACAAAAATCTCATCAAAGTCAGCTACAAGTATGGTCTGTTCTAAGGCAAAATCCCCTCTGGCTCTGGACCTGTAAAACTCAAATGAAGTTATTTGCTGCCAACATACAAAGGAGTAACAGTCATAGAATACATATTCCCATTTCCATGGAAGGAACACAGGGGTCACTGGACCCAAGCAGTTTTGAAAACCTATGGGGCAAATCCATTAGATTTCAAAATCTGAGAGTCACTTATTTATCTTTGGGGCTTTAGAAAGCAGCAGTCCTACCCTTTCTAAGGGTCTATGCAGTGGCCCGCCTCTCTTCAAATGCAACCTTAGGGAACATTGGGGAGACCACCTTTTTTTCTCGGCTCCACCCTCTCCACACATCAGGGACACACTGGGGCTTTCTGTCATCTGTGGAGCACATGCTCATCCCCTCCAAAACCATGTGATGGCAGCCAGGCTCTTCCCAATCCCCGAGGAATGTGCTCCACCATCTCCAAGACCTGAGACCACACAACTCTTCCACTGCAATGAGATGGAAGGCCCACCCTCTGCCTTCAAGGCAAACTCACCCTCTCCAAGTGCTCCTGATTTCTTGACTTTGGACCTTAGCTTCATGGTTCTGCCTCTGAAGTTATTTTTCCTCCAATATGTCCTTTTCTTGCCCCTCTTAGTCCAAACTGGCAGTGGTTCTGCTTATACAGATCCCACAACATTCTTGTTAGTTTCCTATGTAATAGTCTGGGATCATGCCCACCAGACAAGGACTTTACACAAATCCTTCCTGGATAACTCCATCTACAATTCTGGCTTTTTCTGAAATGGCTGACTGGTTCCATGTTTGGTTAAATCCTCACATAGGTCACTATTGTCTGGGGTATCCCTTTCTAGAAGCCCAGAATTTTCCAGACCATCAGTTTCTGCTTTCTTTAGACCCAAGAGTTCAGTTCTCAGCTCATCTTTTCCTGTCACATTTCACTATAAGCTGCAAGGAGAAACCAGGTTGCACTTTCCACATTTAATTTGGAAATCTCTTGTGGTAAATATCCAAGTTCATAGCTTTTAAAACCTGCCATGCAGCCAAAACCACTAATCAATTTTGCCAGATTATGTGCCACTGTAAAACAAGGATTGCCTTTCTTCCAGTTTGCAGTGACACATGCCTCATTTCTGTCTAGAACCTCATCATAGGTATCTTTTTTTTTATATGCTCTGTAGTGAGGGTCACATTTCATTCTTTTTCCATGTGAGAATCCCGTCATGCAACACCATTTGCAGAATTTTTGTTTGTTTTTTTCTTTCCTTTGCTTGTTTGTTTGTTTGTTTTTTGGGAAGTGCATGGGCCAGGAATCAAACCCGGGTCTCCCGCATGGCAGGTGAGAATTCTACCACGACTACCCTTGCATCCTCCCTCTTCATAGGTATCTTTAGAATCCACATTTCTACCAACAGTCTCTTCAAAGCATTCTAAGCCTTCTCTATCAAGTTCCTCACAATTCTTCCAAGATCTTCCCCTTACCCATTTAAAAAGCCATTCCAGCATGTTTGGTATTTGCAAACCACAGCAGCACTCCGCTTCTCTGGCACCAAATTCTGTTCTAGTTTGCAAGCTGCTGAAATGTGATAAATCAGAAATAGAAGAGCTTTTAAAAAGGAGAACTTATTATATTGCAAGTTTACAGTTCTAAGGCCATGAAAATGTCCAAGGTAAGGCAGGCCTATAAAAATGTCCAATCTAAGACATCCAAGGAAAGATACCTTGGTTCAAGAAGGCCAATAATGTTTGGGGTTTCTCTCTATACTGGAAAGGCAAATGGTAATATCTACTAGCTTCTCTCCAGGAATCTTAAACAGCTTCCTTGGGGCTCAGTGCATTCTGTTCGCTCTGTCTGTTCTGATGACTCTGTCAGTTCTCGTGGCTGTAAAGCTTTTTCCAAAATGGTTCCCTCTTAAAGAGCTCCAGTAAGCAAACCCACCTTGAATGGGTGGAGACACATCTCCTTGAAAACAATCAAAAAGCTTCCACCCAACAATATTGAATGAGGATTAAAGAACTTGGTTTTTCTGGGGTACACATCAAATTCAAACTGGCGCAACATTGTAGATGTTAAATAAGTATTAACACTTTTAAATGAGATTAGTTAATAAGCCGGTAGTGGAGCTAAAATGAAATTATAAAAAAATACTCAATCTAAAAACAAGCATAAATAGAGGTAAAAAATTAAAATAAAAAACATGGACCAAATGAACAAATTGAAAACAGCTTGCAAGATGGCAGATTTTAATCCATGCAAAGTGATAATTACTATAAAGGTAAATGTTCAAAACATACTTATTAAAAGTCCAGGTTGGATTTAAAAAAAAAGCAAAATGCAATTATATACTACCTAAAAGAAATCCACTTTAAGTATAAAAAGACAAATAGGTTAAGAGTAAAAGCTGAAAGGGTGCACAAATGGTTTAGTTGTAGAATGCTTGCCTCCCATGCAGGAGACCCAGGTTTGATTCCTGGCCCGTGCACCCTCACCCAAAGAAAAAAAGAGGAGGAAAGAAAGCTTGAGAAGCTATTATAATATCAGACACAGTAGACTTTAGAACAAAGAACATTGCCAGGGGTGAAAAAGGACATAATGATAATGGTGTTACTTAGGCAAGAAGATGTAACAGACTAAACTGTCTATGTGCCGAACAAAATAGCTGCAAAATACAGGAAGTAAAAATTGATAAAATTAAATGTTTTAAATTTATCTATTAATAAACAAATCCACAATTATAGTTGGAGACATCCACACTCCTCTCTCAGTAATTAATGGATCAAGGACAAAGAAATCTGTAAGGATTAGAAGACCTGAACAACACTAAAAAAAATGTATAGACCACTCCACACAGAAAAGCATTATTTTTAAGTGCATTTACCATGATAGAAAATATTCTGAGCCATAAAACATACTTTAACATATTTAGAATAACTGAAATAATATATAGTATGTTCTGTGACCTTAACAATTAAATAGACTTCAATAACAAAAATATCTAGAAAATCCCAAAATATTTGAAATAAAAAAACCTGCAGGGAGGCTGCTGTGGCTCAGCAGGCAGAGCTCCGACTTGCCGTGCTGGAGGTCTGGAGTTCGATCCCTGGTGCCTCCTGCCCATATGCAAATTAAAAAAAAAAAAAAAAACCTGCAAATTACTCATAGATGAATAAGGGAAGAACAAGGGAAATTATAAAATTATTTTAATTGAATGGAATTAAAAACAAATATATCAAAATTTGTAGTATGTAGCCAAAATACTGCTTAGAGGGAAATTTATAGCATTAAGTACTTATATTAGAAATTATAAAAAATGTTAAACCAATCAAGTAATCTTAAACTTTAAGGAAACACAAGAAAAAAATAATAAAGAACAGAAATCAATGAAATTGAGAAAGAAAGCAATAGAGAAAATCAGTGCAATGAAAAGTTGGTATTTTGAAAAAACAATCAAATAAAATTTATATATATTTAGCCAAGCTGATTAAGTAAAGAGAGAGAGAAAGACAGAAGACACAAATTACCAATCTCAGCAATGAAAGAGAGAAATAACTAACATCCTACAGACATTGAAAGGACAATAGGAAATATTGTTGATGACTTTATGCCCACAAAACTGACAATTTAGATTGAAATGGACAAATTCCTTGAAAGATTACTCACAGAGCTCACTTTAG
Organism: Myrmecophaga tridactyla; assembly: GCA_004026745.1. Classification (NCBI taxonomy): domain Eukaryota; kingdom Metazoa; phylum Chordata; class Mammalia; order Pilosa; family Myrmecophagidae; genus Myrmecophaga; species Myrmecophaga tridactyla. The sequence continues at coordinate 48,012 of PVIY010015667.1, read as the reverse complement.
AAGAAATAGATAACCTGAAAAACACTAAATCACTTGAAGAAATGTAATTTGTAGTTAAAAACCAACAAAAAAATTCAGTCCTCTGTCCACTGGCTAAATCCACTAAAAAGGGGGGGCACATAGAGCCTAGAGATACATACAGCCACTTACCAATTTAAGTTCTTAATCGACAAGCTTGAGGAGTGGTGGCAGGGGGGCATGTCCTGCTGTGAAAAAGACTTTTTTTATTGTTGTTTTTTTTTTCCTACTACTTAACAGCTCATTAGCTATTATAGAACTGGAAGCCTTCTTAGGCTCTAGCAGTGCTCCCAGGCAAAGGTGAAATTAAGTTGATCTGAGAGACAAAGTAACTAGTCAGGTGAAAGAAGTTAATTCCCTAAAAGCTGTAACTTCCCCAAGAGAAAGGTGGGGTCCGGTTCAAGTGGAATCCTTTCTTCAAGGAATTCAGGCCCCTGGCACTGGAAAACTGAACCTACAACCTCACCTCTGTGCAGTCAGGCCTCTGGCAGGGAGAGTGTGCTGAAATTAAAGGCACCACATCACTTTACACTGATGGGAAGCCAAACAAGTGCCACATGCTGGGCAGGATAGGCAAAGCATAGTCCGGAGGCTTCACAGGACAGCCTGACAACCTGAAGGGTCTCGGGGAAAACCGATGCTGGTAAATCTTTCCTCCTGATAGGAGGACAGTCTGGTCTGGGAAAATCTGACTGGGGTCTATAATATCTGAGGAGACTCTCATCAAAAAATATATGCTCCATATAGGCAGGGCAAGAAATAGAAAAACAAGAACTGAAAAATTCTTATCAGTTAAACAGAGCCTATGCTAGAGGTCTAGAATAAGCTGAACTGAATGTCAAAGAACGAATAGAAAACAAAGCCATCCAATAAGGAAATCCTAGGTAAAAGAGTGAAAACAACCTCCAAAATAAACTAAGGAAATCAAATGCCTAGACACCAGCAAAAAATAATAAGTCATACTAGGAATATTGAAGATATGGCCCAGTCAAAGGAACAAATCAACAATTCAAATGAGATACCGGAGTTGAAACAACTAATTCGGGGTGTTCAAAGAGACATGGAAAATCTCAACAGTCAAATCAGTGAGTTGAGGGAAGATATAAAGAAGGCACTGGGAGAAAGAAAAAAAAAACAAAACCCTGCAGTTAACATCATACCTGATAGTGAAAGACAGACTTCCTTCCTCTTAAGATTGGGAGCAAGGCAATGATGTCCTCTCTCACCACTTTTATTGAGCATTATTCTGGTGTCGCATATAATAGAAACATTATTTCATATATCTGGTATGGAGGTGCCCGACTGGTATTGTGTCTCCTCTGCTGCTCCCTGCCCTTTGGAAGAGCTTGCTCCTCCAGGAGGCCCTCAGTGCCATGTTCACATATGGAGAGGCCAGGTCAGGACCCACAGGCACACCAGGGCAGGGCACACAGGCACACCAGGGCAGGGCACACAGGCACACCAGGGTAGGGCACACAGGCACACCAGGGCAGGGCACACAGGCACACCAGGGTAGGGCACACTGGACTGCTCAGTGTCCCCATGGCCCTCACCTTACATCACTGTCAGCCCACTGCAGGCCTTCCTGAGGAGACTCCCAGACCAGAGGTGAGGAGACTAAAATGAGCTTCTGACTGTGTTGCAAAGGCCTTCCTACTGGGCCCCATGGGCTGTGGTGATGTGTCCACATTGAAGTCAGATCTTCCTCCCATGGGACTGAAGTAGTGAGGCCTGTGGCTCTGGGACAACTTGGGCAATGGACACACACCTATAAGGAGTAAGGAGTGGAGTTACATACCAAACAAAACTATACAAAAAATTTCCAAAATGCTTACATTTACTGGATGTCTTTACTTCTTCATTCCACTTTGAAGCACTGTCCAGTTTCCTTTACTTTCAGTCATGAGAAGCACCAATAGAAAGCTCAATAAGAATATGTGTAGATTTCTCAGCAGAAACCATGCAGGTGAAAAGGCCATGGTATGATATACTTAAGATTCAAAAGAGAAAAATTGCCAACCAAGAATTCTATACACAGAAAGACTATTCTTCATAAATGAGGGGAAATTAAAATATTTTCAGATAAGCAATCACTGAGAGAGAATTTGTGACTTATAATACTAGCTTTACAAGAAATACTAAAGGGAGTGCTACTGACAAATAGGAAAAGGCAGGAGAAGAATATAGAAATGAAGATTAGCAGTAAAGGTAAAAAGAGAAAAAAAATAGATATGACATATAAAATCCAAAAGACAAAATGGCAGAAGAAAGTACTGCCTTTACAGTATTACATTAAATGTTAATAGATTAAACTCCTCAATCAAAAGACATAGACTCACAGAATTGATTTTAAAAAGGACCCATCTATATGCTATCTACAGGAGACTCATTTTAGACCCAAGGACAAGCACAGGTTGAAAGTGAAAGGTTGGGAAAAGATATTTCATGCAAACAACAATCAGAAATGAGCCAGAGTAACTATACTAATATCCAACAAATTAGACTTCAAATATAAAACAATTAAAAGGGACAAAGAAGGATACTATATTTTATTAAAGGAACAATTCAACAAGAAGACATAACAATCATAAATATTTATGCACCAAGACAGAATGCTCCAAAATACATGAGGCAAATACTGACAACACTGAGAGGAGAAGTAGACACTTCCACCATAATACTTGGAGAGTTCAATTCCTTGCTTTCATCAGTGGATAGAACATCTAGTCAGAGGATCAGTAAGAAAACAGATTTTGAATAATCTGATGAATTAATTAGACTTAACAGACATTTACATAACACTACATCCCATAAGAACAGGAACACATTTTTCTCAGGTGCTCATGGTTCATTCTCAAGGTTAGACCATATGCTGGGTCACAAAGCAAGTCTCAATAAATTTAAGAAGATTGAAATCATACAGAACACCTTCTCATATCATAATGGGATGAAGTTAGAAATCAGTAACATGCAGAGGGCCAGAAACTTCACAAAAATATGGAAGCTAAACCACACACTCGTAAATAACCAGTGGATAAAAGAAGAAATTTTAAGAGGAATCAGTAAATATCTTGAGGCAAATGAAAATGTAAACAACATATCAAAATTCATGGGAGGCAGCAAAGGCAGTGCTGAAAGGGAAATGTATTGCCTTAAATGCCTATATTAAAGAAGAAGAAAGAGCAAAATCAAGGAATTAGCTGTTCATTTGGAAAAACTAGAGAGAGAGAGAACAGCAAACTAACCCCAAAGCAAACAAAAGGAAAGAAATAACAAAGATTAGAGCAGAAATAAATGAAATTGAGAATATGAAAACTAAAAATCAATAAAATTGGTGAACCTTTTTCTAGTATGCAAACCACCAGATATGATACACCAGAAACAGAATGGCTTTTAAAAAGGGGAATTTATTAAGTTGCAAGTTTACGGCTATAAGATTGTGAAAATGTCCCAATTAAAAAAAGTCCAAATTAGGGCACCAACAAGAGGTTATCGTCACTCTAGAAAGGCTGTTGAAGTTCAGAGTTTCTCAGCTGGAAAGGTACATGGTGAACATGGCAAACATGGTAACATCTGTTAGCTTTCTCTCCAGACTTCTTGTTTCATGAAGCTCCTCTGGGGGGCATATTCCTTCTTCATCTCCAAGGTCTTTAGCTGTGTGGACTCTCATGGTTCTCATGGCACTGCTTCTTTTTCCAGAATGTTTCCTCTTTTAAAGCATTCACATATACTAATCAAGACCCACCTGGAATGGGTAGAGCCACATTTCCCTCTAATCAAAAGCCAATACTCACAATTGGGTGTGTCACATCTCTGTGGAAATAATCTAATCAAGTTTCCAACCCACTGTACTGAGTAGGGATGGAAAAAAAAAACAAAAAACAAAAAACTGAGGAGATTCCAAGATGGCAGCTTAATGAGATGTGGAATTTAGTTCATCCTCCAGAGCAGCTAGTAAATAGCCAGGAACATAACAACTGCTGGGGCCACATCAGTGACCAGACACACAGCATACACCAGTCTGGACAAGCTGGGCCAGCTGCAATCCCACACAGAACTGTAAGTCCCAAGCTGTGGAGGCTGGTGCCCCTCCCACGGGCATGGCAGGCTATTTCCCCAAGAGGGAAAGAAAGAGACTTTACTAGCCACAGGGCTTAGCTCAACCAATCTCCAATTGTGGAATTTTAACAAATTCTGACTACTGAAAACAGGCCTCAAGTTCAGATAAACCTCGAATAAGAGCTAAAGATATTAGGGGTGTTTGCCCCAGCAGAGAGAGGGCAGGGCTGATGGGGGGAGGTGGGGAACACAGGCTTTTTGGATTGGACAGCACAAAATACTTGAAAAGGGCTGGACCCTAAAAAAGGGGGGGCACATAGAGATACATAGAGGAATGTAACAATTTAAGCTCTTGATTAACAAGCCCAAGGAACTGGGGTCCTGCTCTGAAAAGGATTTTTTATTTGCTTTGTTTCTACTACTTAACAGCTCATTAGATAAACTGCAAGGCTTCTCAGGCTCCAGCAGTGCCCCAGGCAAGGGCAGAATTAAGCTTTTCTAAAAGACAAAGTGGCTGATCAGGTGAATGGAGTTAATTCTCTGGAGGCTTTGCCTTCCCCCAGGAGAGGGGTGGTGCCCAGCTCTTAGAATCCCTCCATTAAGGAATCCAGACCCCAGGGACTGGAAAACTGAAGCAATTAAAGCCAGCCTACAACCTCTCCTCTGTCTCAACCACACCCCCAGCAGGGAGAGTCTGCTGAAGTAAAAGGCACCACATCACTTTATATTGGTAGGAAACCACAGACAGACAAGCACCACGTACTGAGTGGGATGGGAAAAACACAGTCTAGAGGCTACATAGGAAAGTCCATCAACCTGATGGATCTCACCCTCAGGGAAAACTGATGCAGGCTACTCTTTCCTCTTGAGAGGAGGCCAGTCTGGTCTGGGAAAATCTGACTGGGGTCTATAATATCTAAGTAGACCCTACTTAAAAAAAAAAAAAGGCTTCATATATGCAAGGCAAGAAACAGAAAAAACTGAAATATTCTGATCCGTTAAACAAAACCTATGCTAGAGGTCTAGAATAAGCTGAACTGAATGTCAAAGAACAGATGGAGAACAAAGCCACCCAGCAAGAAAATCCTAGGTAAAAGAGTGAAAACAATCTCCAGAATAAACTAATTAAGGAAATCAAATGCCTAGATGAGAGCAAAAAAACAATATGTCACACTAGGAAAAATTGAAGATATAGCCCAGTCAAAGGAACAAACCAACAATTCAAATGAGATACTGGAGTTGAAACAACTGATTCAGGACCTTCGAACAGAACATGGAAAATCTCATCAAAAATCAAATCAATGAGCTGATGGAGGATATGAAGAAAACAATGGGCAAACAAAAAGAAGAAATCAAAAGTCTGAAAAAACAAATCACAGAACTTATGGGAATGAAAGGCATAGTAGATGAGATGTAAACAAACAAAAAAACAATGGAAACCTAAAATGATAGATTTGAAGAGGCAGAAGAAAGGATAAGTGAACTGGAGGAATGGACATCTGAAATCTGAACCACAAAAGAAAATATAGGGAAAAGAATGGAAAAATATGAGCAGGGTCTCAGGGAATTGAATGACATGAAGTGCATGAATATACATGCTGTGGGGGTCCCAGAAGGAGAAGAGAAGGGAAAAAGGAGAAGAAAGACGAATAGAGGAAATTATCACTGAACATTTCCCATCTCTTATGAAAGACATAAAATTACAGTTCCAAAAAGTGCAGTGTAAACCAAACAGAATAGGTACAATTAGACATACTCCAAGACACTTACTAATCAGACTGTCAGATGTCAAAGAGAAAGAGAGAATTTTGAAAGCAGCAAGAGAAAAACAAGCAAGCCATCACATACAAGGGAAACCCAATAAAAATATGTGGAGATTTCTCAGCAGAAACCATGGAGGTGAGAAAACAGTGGAATGATACATTTAAGATTCTAAAAGAAAAAAACTGCCAACCAAGAATTCTATATCCAGTAAAACTGTCCTTCAAAAATGAGGGAGAAATGAAAACATTTTCCAACAAACAATTACTGACAGAATTTGTGACCAAGAGACCAGCTCTGCAAGAAATATTAAAGGGAGCACTAGAGGCAGATAGGAAAAGACAGGAGAGAGAGGTGTGGAGAAGAGTGTAGAAATAAAGACTATCAGTAAAGGTAAAAAGAGGGGGGAAATTAGATATGACATATAAAATCCAAATGGTAGAAGAAAGTACTGCCCTTACAGTAATAACACTAAATGTTAATGGATTAAACTCCCCAATCAAAAGACACAGACTGGCAGAATAGATTAAAAAATAGGACCCATCTATATGCAATCTATGGGAGACCCATTTTAGACCCAAGGATAAAAAGGTTGAAAGTGAAAGGTTGGGAAAAGATATCTTATGCAAACAACAATCAGAAAAGAGCAAGAGTAGCTATCTAATATTCAACAAATTAGATTTCAAATGTAAAACAATTAAAAGAGACAAAGAAGGACACTATATATTAATAAAAGGAACAACTCAACAAGAAGACATAACAAGTCATAAATATTTAGGCACCAAGACAGAGAAATACATGAGGCAAATACTGAAAAGAGAAATAGATACCTCTACCATAATAGTTGCAGAGTTCAATTCCCCCACTCTCCTCAATGGATATAACATCTAGACAGAGGATCAATAAAGAAACAATTTGAATAATACAATAAACAAACTAGACTGAACAGACATTCGTAGAACATTACACCTCACAACAGCAAGATGCACCTTTTTCTCAAGTGGATGATTCTCAAGGATAGACCATATGCTCAGTCACAAAGCAAGTCTCAATAAATTTTAAAAGATTGAAATCATGCAAAACACTTTTCCAGGTCATAAAAGAAACAGCTGCCTCCACCAGATGCATCAGGATTAAAACATGTTTTATTCTAGGATACATAATCTTTTCAAACCATCACAAACCCTTAGACAGTTTGACAAAAAAGAAAGAGAGAGGATGAAAATAAATAAAAGCAGAAATGGAAGAGGAGACATAAACATAGACCCCTCAGAAATGAAGGAGGTAATGAGAGGATACTATGAGCAACTCCATGCTAATAAACTAGACAACATAGATGAAATGGACAACTTCATAGAAAGGCAGAACAATCAACATTGACTTGAGAAGAACCAGATGACCCCAACAAACCAATGACAACTAAAGAGATTGAATCAGTCATCAAAAAAGCTCCCAGAAAAGAAAAGTCCAGGACCAGATGGCTTCATATGTGAATTCTACCAAGCATTCAAGAAAGAATTAGTACCAATCCTCCTCAAACTCTTCAAAAAAAATTGAAGAGGAGGGAAAGCTGCATAACTCACTCTATGAAGCCAACATCACCCTAATACTAAAGCCAGACAAATAAACAAGAAAAGAAAATTACAGACCAGTCTCTTTAATTAATACAGATGCAAAAATCCTCAACAAAATACTTGCAAATCGAATTAAAAGAATTATACACTATGACCAAATGGGATTATCTAGCTATGCAGACTGGTTGAACATAAGAAAATCAATTAATGTGCTATCCCACATCAGTAAGTCAATGGGGAAAAAACACACGATCATCTTGATTGATGCAGAAAATGCATTTGACAAAATTTAACATCTCTTCTTGATGAAAACACTTTGAAGGAGAGGAAAACAAGGAAACTTCCTTAACATGGTAAAGGGAATTTATACAAAACCCACAGCTAGCATCATCCTCAATGAGGAAAGACTGAAAGCTTTCCCTCTAAGATCAGAAACACGACAAGGATGCCCACTGTCAGTTATTCAACACTGTGCTTGAAGTTCTGGCCAGAGCAATTAGACTAGAAAAAGAAATAAAAGGCATCAAATTGTAAAGGAAGAGGTAAAGCTCTCACTGTTTGCAGATGACATAATATATTAAAAGTCAAAAAAATACTATAAGCAATGATATTAGAGCTAATAAATGACTACAGCAAAGTAGCAGAGAGCGTTTTTATGCACTAGTGATGAGCAATGTGAGGAGGAAGTCAGGAAAAAAATCCCATTTATGATAGCAACCAAAAGAATAAAATATTTAGGAATAAATGTAACTAAGGATACAAAAGACCTATACACAGAAAACTACAAAAGATTGCTAAAAGAAATCATAGAAGACCAAACTAAAAGGAAGGGCATACCATGTTCATGGCTTAGAAGACTATAGATAAAATATCAATTCTACCGAAATTGATTTATAGATTCAATGCAATACCAATTAAAATCCCCATTTACTTTGCAGAAATAGAGCAACTAATATCCAAATTTATTTGGAAAGGCAGCATGCGCCAAATAGTTGAAAATATCTTTAGAAAGAAAAGTGAAGTAGGAGGTCTCACACTACAAGACTTTAAAGCATATTATAAGCTACAGTGGTCAAAACAGCATGGTACTGATATAAAGATAGATATACTGACCAATGGAATCAAATTGAGTATTCAGAAACAGACCCTTTCATCTATGGACAATTGATATTTGATAAGGCAGTCAAGCCAACCCACCTGGGACAGAGCAGCTTCATCAGTAAACAGTGTTTGAAAACTGGATATCTACATGCAAAAAATCAAAGAGGATCCATATCTCACACCCTATACAAAAATTAACTCAAAATGGATCAAAGACCTAAACATTAGAGCTGAGATCATAAAACTTTTAGAAGAAAATGTGGGGAAATATATTATAAATCTTGTAATAGGAGGCGGTTTCCTAGATCTTACACCAAAAGCATAAGCATTGAGAAAAGAAATAGATAAATGGCATCTCCTCAAAAGGAAAAACTTTGTGCCTCAAAGAACTTTGTCAGGAAAGTAAAAAGGCAGCCTATGCAATGGAAGAAAATATTTGAAAACCACATATAACATAAGGGTTTAGTATTAGAATATATAAAGAGATTCTTTGACTCAACCACAGAAAGACAAGCAACCCAATTTAAAAAGGGGCAAAAGACATGAAGACAGAAGAGGAAATGCAAACGGTTAAAAGGAACATGAAAAGATGCTCAACTTCTCTGGCTATTAGGGAAATGCAACTCAAAACCACAATGCAATCATCTCACATCCACTAAAATGGCCATTAACAACAACAACAACAAAAAAAAAAAAAAACAGAAAATGGCAAGTGCTGGAGAGAATATGGAGAAAGAGGCACACTTATTCACTGTTGGCAGGAATGTAAAATGTTATAACGAATCTGGTAGGCAGTTTGCTGGTTCCTCATGAAAATAAGTATAGAACTGCCATATGATCCAGCAATCCTATTACTAGGTATATATTCTGAGGAACTGAAGGCAAGGACACAAACGGGCATTTGCACACTGATGTTAATACACAACATTATTTTATGTTTGCCAAGAAATGGAATCAGCCCAAATGTCCAGCAATGGACAAGTGCCTAAACTAGCTGTGGTACATATAATGGAATATTACACAGCTGTAAGGCAGAATAAAGCCATGAAGAATGTCACAATGTGGAGGAAACTTGAGGGCATTGTGCTGGAAGCAAAAGGACAAATACTGTATGGTCTCACTAATATGAACTAACATTAATGAGTAAACTTTGAGAGTTGAAGTTAAGAATACAGTTTATCAGAAGATAGAAAGAGGATAGAGATTGGGCATTTGGTGCTGAAGGAATACAGATTGTGCAATGGGACTGACTGTAAAAATTCAGAAATGGATAGCACAATAATAAAAGTACAGTGAATGAAAAAATATATGGTATGAATTATTGATACAACACTATGGAATGAATCTTAATATATGTGCTGGTTTGAACAGAAGTATGCCCCCTAAGAAAAGCCATGTTTTGATATAAAACCCATTCCTTAAAGGTAGAATAATCTGTATTCAATACTGTATGTTTGAAACTGTAATGAGATCATCTCGCTGAATGATGTGATTTAGTTAAGAATGGTTGTTAAACTGGATTAGGGGATGACATGTCTCCACCCATCTGAGTGGGTCTTGATTAGTTTCTGAAGTCCTATAAAAGAGGAAACATTTTGGAGGATGAGAGACTCAGAGAGAGTAATACTATGAAGCAGAGAGTCCACCAGCCAGCGACCTTTGGAGATGAAGAAGGAAATTCCTCCCAGGGAGCTTCATGAAGCCGGAAGCCAGGAGAGAAAGCTAGCAGATGATGCCGTATTTGCCATGTGCCCTTCCAGCCGAGAGAGAAGCCCAGACTGTGTTCGCCATGTGCCTTCTCACTTGAGAGAGAAACCCTGAATTTCATCGGCCTTCTTGAACCAAGGTATCTTTCCCTGGATGCCTTTGATTGGACATTTCTAGACTTGTTGTAATTGGGACATTTTCTTGGCCTTAGAACTGTAAACTAGCAACTCATTAAATTGCCCCTTTTAAAAGCCATTCTGTTTCTGGTATATTGCATTCCGGCAGCTAGCAAACTAGAACAATATATAAACGCTGAATGAAAGAGGTAGGTAAAATAGGATATAACCTATTTCATTCCATTTATATACAATTCTAGAAAAAGCAAACTTAACTATTTGATAGAGTAAGTGGTTGCCTGGAGACATGTGTTGGGGACAAAAAGATATAGAGGGAGAGATGGATTAAAAAGGAATCAAGGAAACTTTTGGAAATGATGAAAATGGCCACTTCCTTGATTATGCTAGTGGTTCCATGGGTGTAAATACAGGTCAAAATTCACCAAATTGTTTACTTTAAATATACATGTTTATTGTACATTGCTTTTACTTCAATAAGCTGTAAAAATGATGCACTAATGTGTTGTTTTCTGATACTTTTCAGAGTGATAGTTTTATAAGAAATTATCTCTTTTTAAATGTCTGATATTTTGCACATTTCTTTCAAATCCTTTTTTTTCAAAATTTCATTGTTTTTAAACTAACAATACATTACTGAAAAACTAGGTGTGCATTTTCGTTTTTACTGGTCAGTTGAGTGACTCCTGATGTTTGGAGTTCAGGGCAAAACTTGGAGGATAGCCAATTAAATTATTTCCTTTCTTTTCTTACTTTGCCATATAGTATTTGTGATCTAAGACAACAAATTGTTTTCACATTTAAAACTATTTTTAAATAATTTGACTTAAAGATTCCTTAGAGTATAGTGAGATCTACTTTCGTAACAAGAAACCTTTATTTAGATAACAAACTTGTTCTTCAGTTTAAAGTAGATCAATGCTTGGGCATCTTTTCATATACTGAAATTGTATGACCTGTATCAATAGGGATGTACTATACTTTCAACTTATTAGTTCACGGTGATTGACTTTTTCCCCCAGGAACGTCAGGTTGAGAACAACAGATAACTTGGTGTCATGGTCAGGTTCATGTGTCAACTTGGCCAAGTGGTGATGCCTGTTTGTCTGGTTGGGCAAGTGCTGGCCTGTTGCGATGAGGACATTTCATAGAATTAAATCATGATCATGTCAGCTACATCCACAGCTGATTCCATTTGTAATCAGCCAAAGGGAGTGTCTTCTGCAATGAGTAATGCTTAATCTGATCACTGGAAGCCTTTTAAGGAGGATTCAGAAGAGACAGGCTCTTCCTGTCTCGGCTGGTGAGCCTCTCCTGTGGAGTTCATCCAGACTCTCCATCGGAATCATTGGCTTCACAACCTGCCCTGCAGATTTTGGACTCTACATTCCTGTGGTCACGTGAGACACTTTTATAAATTTTATATTTGTGAGCATTCCCTGTTGATTCTGTTTCTCTAGAGAACTCTAACTAATATACTTGGTTAATAGATAAAGGATGTTTACTATGAAAGAATATCCTTTAATAAAAAAGAAGGCAAAAAGTGGCTGTGTATTCAAAGATCTTTTTAAACTACCTTCTTGCTCTTTATTCTTATTTTTAATCTTGTTTTCTTTGTGTATAGCTCAAAACTCTAATGCATAGTGAAGGTACACACTCAGAGATGAGCTTGGTATTCTCCAAGGAGGAGAAGCAGTCTGAGGCTGGGGGTCCTGGCATTATAGAGATTTAGAAGGGCTCTTCCCCCTCTGACTATGCTAATAAGGGATTGATGAGCTACACTTTTTCATTGGTACTTTTCAGGTGCTGATGTGAGTGAGGGCTAGATGTTGGGGTGGGGGCTGGATGGGGGGGTGGGGGGTCTGGCTGTGCATTGAAAGGAATGTTTTGCTATGGGGTTTAGGGTCATTCGCCCCTCCTCCTTCTCTATTTAACCTGCCTCATTCCCCACTCAAAGAATTCCTTCCCTTAATCTTAAAGGGTGATGAAGGAGGGAGTTAAACCTTCTGTAATTGCTCCCTGCTGACAGAGGGGGCATTGTCTCTTGCCTATAATGGGAGTGGATTCTCTGGCTATCATATCTAACAATTCTTCTGGGATGGGATGGGGGTTTCTGCATCTTTCTTGTTCAAGTGTGACCCCTTGGTTATCTGTTGACATCTTACAAGAACATTAAATCTGTACCATGGCTCATGCTGTTACATCAAGGCACAGCATTCTGAGAGAGAGAGAGAGAGAGAGAGAGAGAGAGAGAGAGAGAGAGAAGCCCACAAAGCCGAGGAGAACTAGGGTTAAACATTAAACAGACAAGAATGGAGAAAAGAATGGCACCTATCCTGGGTGGCAGAAATTCAAATCAAATGAGAGATCTCAGGACTCAGTGAACAATCGAGTGGCCTGGTCTTTAAGGAAGTTAATATCCTGTGTTATTTTTGAGCTCTGATTAACATGAAAGCTATCCTCTCTTAGGAATGCAATTGCTCCTTCAGGGGCTGCTGTAAAGGTATGTAAAGTTTTTAGTTTGGATGAGGACACCTGCTGACAATTTACTTGTATTGAGGAAGTGTTAAGGTGGAAGCTGTTCAATGCTAGTGGAAGTTTGAGGGAGAGATTATGGTGGATTTAGTTTGTATAGACTATTTCTGCAGCTCCAGTAGCTATAACTCCACCAAACTAAAAGTGGGATTAGCAACTGGTTTGCTCTTTTATTCTGGTTTGGGATGATAGGTTGGGAAGCTGGGAGTGGAAAAGGCGTATTTCCACTTTTTAGCTTGAGTACTGGGGTCACACACAGTAAGTACATGTCCCTGACCATCACAGGGGTGAGCTAAGATAGGTTTTATGTCCCCAAAGGAAAAATACTCTTTATTGGGGTTTGGAGAGATAACAAATGTTAAGTTGCCTACTAGTCCAGATGGTGCGCTGCTGGATGCTGATATGACCACTCAGAGTTCAACTCGTTCATGGGTGATCTGTTCTCCACTGCAAGCTGAAAGACAGGGTCTTGGGGAGATGTCATTAGAATTAAATATGATGCTTTGATTTTTACTCCAGACCATTCCTGGCATTCCTATTAGGGGGTCATCATTCAACACAAGCACTGGACACAAAGTCTGAAGATAACATAAGGGATTTACATTTATCCCATGGTGGACCCTGACAAGGGTAGGAGTTTTAGTGACTTAAAAGGTGTAGTTGTAGTTTAAATAGGTGGGCAGAGGCCCAGAGTTTTGTATTAGTGGACCATGCCTTGGACTGCCTACAACGAGGGTCACATATCTAGCAGGATAAAGAGATTAACTGCACACTAGACCATCATGATAAGGTAAGGATGAGTCTGCATGTGAGTGAAAGAAAGGTAGAGGATGTATATAAAGCTTAAGGCTTGTAAGAAATTTGTGCTTAGTAGAGGGATGGACACCTAGGGATTACTAGGAACTCATGACATATGAGAATATCTTTTAGTTTATTCTAAACCAATGGTGTGAACCAGTGGGTCCTGGGGTTAATGTCAACTCCCACCATGGTGCAATCTTGAGAACAAGATTCCAGCATGATGGCTAAGGACAGAATAGGTGTATCCCACATTGATTAAGTGAACTTTATGTGCTATATCAAGATAACCCAAAGCCCCTCCATGCTGTGGGTAGCTGTGAAGTGGGAGACAGTTGGGACCTCGGGCCCCTTTAGTCCTCACTCAAGGCCACCCCTGGAACAGAATCTCTAACCCTTTATCCCTTCAGAGCCAGGGACAGTCCCTTTCCCAGTGGCTTTCCTTTTTGCATTGAGGACAAGGTCCTGGTGGCTTGTTCAGGCCAGGATACTCTTTGCTCCAATGTTCACGTGTCCCACATTTGGAATAACTGCCTTTCTGCCCCATTTGGCTTTTGGGATTACCCTGAAGGCTCAGTGTACTACTTAGAGCAACTGCTATTAAATGAGCCTGTCTCTTGTCCTGTAATGATCTCACTGATCTTTTCCAGTTCTTCAGCTATTTCTGTTATTGAAAACACTAAAGGCAGTGTCTATCATATCATTAAAGGGGATTTGTAGCCCTATAGCCATTTTCTGCAATTTCCTCTGAATATCTGGGCATGATTGACTAATAAAGTGAGCCCCTAATAAAATTTTCCCTCCCTGGGTGTTAGGGTCTATGTTTGCATATTTTTTCAAGACTTCTACTAAGTGCCCCTTGAATAAATCAGGGTTCTCATCTTTCCCCAGGGTTATCCCTCTAATTTTGTCATCGTTTACTGGTTTAATGGTACATTTTTTCATCCCTGTTAAAAGACAGGCAATCATATGTTCTCAGAGTCTTAAATCTGTCTGTCCTCATTGGTAGTTCCAGTTGGTGTTGCTATTAGGGACTGCAGTATTTCCTACGGGATCCTGGTGTGGCTGGGCTGCTGCTAGATTATCTGCATGGACTTGGGCTTCTGCCCATATATGGAGTTTCTCCTCCAGGGTGCAGCAGGTGAATATGACAATGTGAATGTCTCCCCAGCTGAGGTCAAAGGAGAACCAGGTGAGGTCAAAGGAGAAGGAAAGAGACTGGAGTTCCTTTGTGAATTTAACTGGGTCTTCTGAAAAAAAAAAAAAAGCCCAAATTTTTCTTTACACTGGGCCAGGTTGGTCACAGAAAATGGTATATGTACCCAGACCGTTCTAGCGTCTCCATTTGCTACCTCCTGGAGAGGGAGGAGGAGGGTGGTAGGATGTCCCACTCCGAGTAACTCCAGCAGGACTACCCTGCCCCAGGGGAGAGCTGGAGGACTGATAAGATGGGGGCTGGTGATCTACCTGGCCAGTGGGAGGATATCAGCAGCCTCATGGACCAGTTGGGGGCAGCCTCGGGGTTTGCAGGAGGAGCTGCCACATGAGCGGGAGGAGAGCTTCAGAGGAGATCATCTAGAATGTCTGCCCAAGTATTGGAGGTGTAGGCTTAACACAAGTGACAGGTCCTCTGCGAATTAGGATTTTGGTAAAGGGCCATGAAGGCCTGGACATATAGGACCTCAGACCACTTCCCTTGACTCCTGTAAAAGAGGTCAAGTTGCAGTATAGTTTTAAATCCTAGTCAGACTTCTCTATCCCCCAGTTGATACTGGAGCCAAACTGCATTGCAGAAGAAAATTAGCTGCTTCTTCTTTAGGCCCTCTAGCTAGAAAGTGTCCCATTGTTTCAGGAGGCATCTAAGGCGAGAGTCAGTGGGAATAGAAGGATTACCTATGTTTTGCTGTTCAGTTGGTTGTGTCTCTGCCTATGAGAGGGAGAGAGAGAAAATGAGGGGGTATGAAGGAGAAGTGGGGTCTTCATGGGAGGCTCCCAATATGGGCCTCTATAGAGGCTCAAGCCTTGGGCCTGGTCCTAGACCCAGCACCCCGCGTCAGTTTGACTGACCAGGCAATGTGATCTCTGGCCTTCCCTTGCTTGAGCGTCCCCAAGACTTATAAGGAGGAGCACAGAATAGGAAAGCCCTCAACATAGGCAGAACTCATCCCTGAAGGGAGAGTCTAAAGGTCTGTGGGTAGTTCTCTAACAGTACAGAAGGTTATGGAGGGACTGTTCTAGCAAGAGGTGGAAGTCTGATGCCATTTAAATGTGTGAATTATAAATTAGGTCCCTGGCCAGACTGGGAATCCCTGTGGCAAAGTAGGAAGCACCTAAAGAAACATCTAATTATTGAAAAGGTTATTCAAGCCTTCAAATACAACATCCACACCTGGGGTAAAAATATTGCGTCCTGCAATCACCATGGGCAGTAGAGCCCCTCTCAGAGTTTTGAGTGGGACAGTGGGGCCCTGCTAGGTGTCTGAAATCCTCTGTACTTTGGCTTGAAATTTTAAACCTCACCCACACCCCCATCTTTTTGCACCAAATCCTTCCCCCTTTAGCTGGTTCATTAAGATTCAGCCAAGGGTTTAAGAGGCCCTGAGGGCAAGGATAGATGAAACAGAAAGAATGGGACCTGGTCTGTGAGAGTTCCTACATCCCTTTTGTTTTTTCGAACTGCTTCCAACTACTAGAGATCATTCACTTAAAACTTTCACAGTTTTAAGTGCTATGCCTGAGTCTCTCTTTACCACCTTCACACTCTATGATAAATTGGTACTCTCTAAATCCTGCTGCTCAAAGACTTGATTTTGTAATTACTGCAAATAAGCCTGGAAACTGAAAAGAAACTGCCCTTGGAATTTTCCCAGGGCTGCCAGAGGGCTGCTCAGGGAAAAGGGCAGGGACCTTTTCTAACTATCCTAGACTGGGAGCTGACACTGTGAAGGTTCTTGACTCAGCTGCAGGAAAGAACTCAAGGGCTAATCTCTGTGTGAGCCAAAGAATCCAAAGACTAGCCAGTGTGGATAGCTCAAAACTATGATGCTTAGCAAAAAAACTCGCTTACAGATGAGCGGGCATTCTCCAATGGAGGAGAAGCCTATTTTTAATCTTTTATAAATATTTTAAAGTTCTATATTTAGTTTTTGTTTCAACTCATTTATACCCTTGACTTTGGTAATTTTTATACAGCAAGTTAGTTTGGGCCCTTACAATAACATCAGTTGTCTTTTAGAAATTTAAATGTATCAAACAATAATGACTTTTATGTTTTATTATTTTAATTGAGAAATAAGATAGCAACAGAAAATTATCTTCAACCAAATCTGTTTCAAGCATTAAAAAAATCATTTTGAAGAATATGGATATGACAACTGTTGAACTGTTATTTAAACATTATTTCTCACACTGTGCCTAATGGAATTAATTATGGTTCACACAGTTGTTTCTTTATCATCTCTTCAGATGGAGAATAATACAGCTGCATTGTAAGCCACCGTGAGAATATGTTATTAAGCTGTCTCTGTAGATCAAAGTATTTTGGAATTATGTTGCAAAAGTCCCTTATAAATAATCTTCAATAAACATGGCTTTCTCTTGTAATTCACTACCATAGTTACCCATCCTGATAAAGTACAAGAGAAAGCCAGTATATCAGAACCAGGTATCTGGACCTGAAGTTTGGCAATAGTGATTGGTCTAAAATCCATCTTATTATTGAGGAGAACCAACAAAAACAAAACAAAACAATCTTCAAATATTTCTCCATTCTATACTTGTCCCCCAGAAAGCTCACACTTGGAAGACACCAAACTATCACAATGTAGGTTCTAAAACTAGTAAGAGCCAAACTCTGACTTTAAGTACAGCAGGAGTTTTAAGGAAGTGGATGAAAGACCAAGAGCTGGAATCAGGTTTGAAGAATAGTTAAAGAGGAAATAATTTTAGAGGAAATAATGGGAAAAACAAATGAGGGGGTGGGAAAGGGCTATATAGAAATATATAGTATACCTGGGAGAGCTATGAGAAAACCAGCCTACTTAGAGAGGTAGTTTGGCATTTGGAAGTAATGGGTAAAATGATGGAAAAAGAGGACTGATCAGATTATAGAGGGTCTTGAGTGACATGCAGTACAGTTTGATCTGGACACAATGAGCAGTCATGTTTTGTTTTGTTTTTTAATTTTTAAAAAATGTATAACACATGCCCTGCAGACAAAATTTAGAAGATACGAAAAGGCATGTCAGAGTTGGAGCAGGAGAGGAGTGCGGACACCAGAGAGCCCTGAGCCCGCGGTGGGCCTGCTTTCGGTTCCCTCCTCGGCTCTGCCCACGTCGGCCCCGGCCCCAGGGCGGCGGCGCAGGGCAGGTTTGGGGGACAGGAAAGCGGTGCAATGTGAAAAACGGATATGGTTTCATCCAGAGGAATGACACCAAGGAGGATCTGTTTGTAGACGAGACTGCCATAAAGGAGACCTCAGGAAGTGCCTTAGCAATGTGGGAGATGGAGAGGGGTGGGCTTTGCTGCTGTTGGAGGAGGGAAGGGTGCGCAGGCAGCAGACCTCACAGGCCCTGGGGCGGTGGCGGGGGGGGGGAGGGTTCCAGGGCGAGGCAGCGGATGTGCAGCAGCCCGGGACCATTGCAGAAGTTCTTCCGTGCAAGGCATCCTCCACGCGATCACCAGCAGAATGACCAGAGTAGGGAGAATGGGAGAAAGGAGGGATGAGCGAGTGCTCCAGGGGCCGCGCGGACAACCCCGGCCAGCTGCAGCTGACCGTGCCCACCTCACTGCACAGCGAGACCCTTTGCGCGTCCACCACTGTATCCCAACCCGCTGTGCAAGGAGGGATGGAGAGTGCGAGAACCAGGGTGCAGGAGACAAGGTGTGCCAGTGAGGCAGGACATGCACCGGCTTCCAGACCACGAATCCGCAGGGGCCTCCTCACCAAGACAACCTCGAGAGGACGGCATGAAGAGGATAAGGAAAATCAGGGGGACGAGACCAAGGTCAGCAGCCACCTCAACATCGGTACCGCCGTAACTCAGTTACGCCCAGAAAACCCTAAACCACACGGTGACAAAGAGACAAAAAGCGGCCGATCCACCAGCCGAGAAGTCGTCAGCTCCCGAGGCTGAGCAGGGCGGGGCTGAGTAAGCGCTGCTTTACCTTCTCTACCATCGTCCAGTTGAATCATCCAAGGAGAAGTCAATATGAAATTCTAGCAATAAGACATGAAGAAAGGTTTGGAGCTGAAGACCTTAAGTGCTTGCTTTCTGCCCGGTGACCAGATAACTAGAGCTATCTGCATTATCTATGCAGCATGGGGGATTTATTATTTTTACCTAAAGATCTCTTTCTGGTAATGACAAATGTGTTTTTAAAAAAGCCTCGTTTTCCTCAATACACCTTTAAAGGTTTTTAATTGTAAACCATATCTGGTCAAGTTGAGATTTTTAAGAACCTTATTTTTAATTTGTAATAAAAATTTATAACCTTATTTTTTTTTAAAAAAGTCAACAAATTGCAAGCACCTGTTAATAAAGGTCTTATGTAATAATAATAATAAAAAAAGCATTTCATGAAAATTAAGTCTTAACAGAACCTAACAGACTGATTTTAAAATGTATATGAAGAGCAAGTGTACAAAAATACCCCTAAAGAAAAATAAGGTGGACCACTTGCCCTGCCAGATGCCAAGACTTACTGTAAAGCTATAGTGACTAAGACAGTTTGGTACTCACACAGGGATAGAAAATCAACAAAATACAGGGTCTGGGGGATGGACAGGAATGGAACAGAAAGGTAGATGCAATATGGGGAAACCTGGTTTCGGAGTTGAGTGAGGGGTCATGGGTGTTGTTTTGTTTCACTTTGTTGCACATATTTGTTTGTGTGTATGAAATAAAACCTTAAAAATATAATTTGGAGAAAAATTGCACATCCTTCTTCTACTCAATCACCATTTCCCTTCCACAGAGCCTTGTTAAATAAATTATAGAACATCTAAACAATGGCATATAATTCAGCCATTCAAAAAGAATGAGGCAGCTCCATATGTTCTGAAATGGAATGATCACTGGGTTATATTTGTAAAAGAAAAAAGTATGTGTGTGGAATGCTACAATGTGCTTTAAAATACTCAGAGTACCAGCTATCTCTGGTTTTTGAATCCGGGAGTGACTTAGAGAAGAAATATTTTAAAAGATTGGTTCAACCATATATAGGAAATGTGTCACTAGATGGAGATGGGGCATTCAGTAACAAAACCAGGGAAGGCACAGCAACCAGCTGGAGAACCACAGCCATGCATGGGAGATGACCCCCGGGGATGAGTCTGGCCCTGGCACCGTGGGATCAACAATGCCATCCTGACCAAAAGGGGGAAAGAAGTATAACAAATAAGGTATCAGTGGCTTACGCAGTATGAGAGAGTTCAAATAGAGTCAAGAGGCTACTCTAGAGGTCACTCTTATGCAAGCTTCAGTTAGACATTGATACCTACTTAATATATTTTGCCCTAGGTGTTCTTTCGGATTAGCTGAAATGGTTTTGGTTAGAGTTTGGCACATTGTGGTAGGTGGCAGTGTTTCACTGAAGCTTGCGTAAGAGTGACCTCCAGAGTAGCCTCTCAACTCTATTTGAACTCCCTCAGCCACTGATACTTTATTAATTACACTTCTTTCCCTCTTTTGGTCAGGATGGAATAGTTGATCCCACAGTGCCAGGGCCAGACTCATCCCTGGGAGTCCTCTCCCATGCCACAAGCGAGACTCTCACCCCTGGATGTCATGTCCCATGTTGGGTGGGAAGGCAATGATTTCACTTGAAGAGTTGGGCTTAGAGACAGTGAGACCACATCTGAGCAACAAAGAGGTCCTCCAGAAGTAACTTTTAGGCATACTTATAAATGGGCTAAACTTCTGTACCACATACATAAGCTTTATAAGAGCAAGCCTCAAAGTCAAGTGCTTGGCCAGATGGTTTGGGTGTCGCTAATGTTTGATACATTATCAGGGATTTGCTCAGTGGTAAAATGTAATAGTTCCATATTTTTTTCTCCCATCCCTCAAGGGACTTGGCCAATACTTTTTTATTATCTGCTTAATTTATTCTAGGATGTATCCTGGCACTACATTAAGCTATATAGGGTTAAAGGCCCTCATTCTTATGCCGGGCTCCCTGTGTTTTGATTGTTTAAATGAGCTATCCAGACAGGTTGAATTAGATTATGTGCTACAGAAAATTTAGGTCCCAGACAAAATAAATGTTTCTTCCTTTGGTTTCAGAGAGTAGGTGAGGTTCTAGAATATAGAAAATGTCTTCCTTACCCTGTATCCTGAATTACCTTAATCCCAACCTGATTGGCTTCATTCTTATCTCTCAGCAAAGCCTTTGCCACATCACATGAGTTTTGATATACTGTATTACCATTTTCATTCATCTCCAGATAGCTACTGATTTTTCTGCAATGTCCTCTTTCACCCACTGGTTGTTTAAGAGTGTCTTATTTTATTTCCATATATTTGTGAAAAGTCTCATTCTTTGGTAGTTATGGATATCCAGCTTCATTCCGTTGTGATCAGTGAAAGTGCTTTGAATAATTTCAAGGCTTTTAAATTTATAAAGACCTGTTTTGTGTCCCAGCATATGATCTATCTTGGAGAATGTTCCTTGAGCACTAGAAGAGAATGTATATCCTTGTGTGGAACATCTTTTTGCATCCTTTCACTTTCAATCTACTCAAATTAGTACATATGCCTGGTAGGTCTAATTCCTTTATCAACTTGTTCAACTTCTCTGTTTCCTTGTTGTTCCTCTGTCTGGTTGATCTATCTATAGAGGAGAGTGGTGCATTGAAATCTTCTACTATTATTGTTAAAACATCTATCACTCCCTTCAGTTTTGCCAATGTCTGTCTCATGTTTTTTGGAGCTCCTTGATTAGAAGCATAAACATTTATGATTATCTCTACTTGGTGACTTGTCCCTTTAATTAATATAAAGTATCATTCTTTATTTCTTATGATACTTGACACTTAAAGTCTATTTTGTCCAATATTAGTATAGCTACTTCTGCTTTCTTTTGGTTACGACTTGTATGGAACATCTTTTTCCATCCTTTCACTTTCAATCTATTTGTATCCTTGTGTCTAAGATGAGTCTCTTGCAAGCAGTTTATAGCTGGATTATATATCTTAATCCATTCTGCCAATCTGTATCATTTAATTGGTAAGTTTAGTCCATTAATGTTCAAAGTTATTACTGAAAAGGTTTTTCTTGAATCCACCATCTTATCTTTTGGATTTCATTTGTCAGATCTATATATTCGTTTCCCTCTTTCTCCTTTTATTCTTTAAGTTACCCTTAGTGGTGCTCTTCAATTCTGTGCCCTCCTCCAGACCTCCCTCTCCTGTCTTTTTTTTTTTTTCAACCAGCAGAACTCCCTTTAGTATTTCTTGTAGGGCCAGTCTCTTGGTGACAAATTCTTTCAGGATTTGTTTGTCTGTGAAAAATTCAAGCTCTCCCTCCGTGTTCTAGTTTGCTAGATGCTGGAGTGCAATATACCAGAAACAGAATGGCTTTTAAATAACAATTTGATAAGTTGCTAGTTTACAGTTCTAAGGCTGAGAAAATGTCCCAATTAAAGCAAGTCTATAAAAATGTCCAAACCAAGGCACCATCAAGGTAATCAAGAGGTTACCTTAACTCAAGATAGGCCAATGAGTTCAGCATTTCTCTTTCAACTGTGTGGTGAACATGGTCAGGGTTTTTCTCCCATCTGGAAAGGCACATGGCGAACACGGCATCTGCTAGCTTCTTCTCCAGGCTTCCTGCTTCATGAAGCTCTGTGGGAGGCATTTTCCTTCTTCATCTCTGGAAGCCACTGGCTGGTGGACTCTGCTTTGTGGTTCTGCAGCATTCTCTGCTCTCTCAGAATCTCCTCATTCTCCCATCATTCTCCTCTTTCATAGGGATTCCAGTAAACTAATCAAGACCCCACATAGAATGGGTGGAGACATGTCTCCATCTAATCAAGTTTAATATCCACAATTGATTGGGTCACATCTCCATGGAGATAACCTAATCAAGTTTCCAATCTTTAGTACTGAAAAGGGATTAGAGAAACTGGTGTTCCCACAAGACTGATTAAAATTAGAACATGGCTTTTCTAGTGGGGTACATACATCTTTTCAAACCAACACATTCAGTTTTGAAGGACAGTTTGACTGGGTACAGAACTCTTGGCTGGAAGTCTTTCTCTTTCAGGATCTTAAATATATCATACCACTGTTTCTCACCTCCAGAGTGTCAATTGAGTAGTCTGAACTCAGTCTTATGTGGTTACCCTTGTATGTAGCAGATTGTTTTTCTCTTGCCGCTTTCAGGATTTTCTGCTTCTCTTCAACAATTGGCAGACTGATTAGTATGTGTCTTGGGGAAGACCTATTTGGATTTATTCTATTTGGTGTTCATTAAGCTTCTTTGACTGGCATATTTATATCCTTTATAAGGGTTGAGAAATTTTCCCCCATTATATCCTCAACTACTCTTCCTAGCCCTTTACTCTTCTCTTCTCCTTCTGGGACAACAATGATTTTTATATTTGTGTGCTTTGTTTTGTCCATCATTTCCCTGAGATCCATTTAAAATTTTTCCGTCTTTTTTGCCATTTGCTATTTTGAGTGTTCAAAATCAGTTGTCCTCTAGTTTACTTATTCTTTCTTCTGCCTCTTCAAATCTGCCATTGTGTGTCTCGAGTATATATATATACTTTTGATATATATATATATCAAAAGATTTGGTCTACAGCATCTTTAATCTCTGTGATATCTGTTATTTTTCTATTTATTCTCTCAAATTCCTCTTTATGCTCTTCTAGTGTCTTCTGGATCTCATTTATGTCATTAGCCATCCCATTTATTTATTTAGTAGAATTATACGAACATCTTTGATTAGTTTTTCCAAAGTCTGTGTCTCCTCCAGTGTTTTACTTTGGTCATTAGGCTGGGTTATGTCTGTCTACATCATGACATGCTTAGTGATCTTCTGTGGCCTGTGAGGCATATAAATATCTTGATAGGTGTTTTAGTTTGCTAGCTGCCAGAATGCAATATACTAGAAATGGAAAGGCTTTTAAAAGGGAGAATTTAATAAGTTACAAGACTGCAGTTCTAAGGCCATGAAAATGTCCCAATCAAAGCAAGTCTATAGAAATGTCCATCTAAGGCATCCAGGGAAAGATACCTTGATTCAATAAGGCCAATGAACTTCGGGGTTTCTCTCTTAAGTGGAAAGGCATGTGGCAAACATGGTGATATCTGCTAGCTTCTTCTCCAGGCCTCTTGCTTCATGAAGCTCCCCCGGGGGCATTGTCCTTCTTCTCCAAAGGTCACTGGCTGGTGGACTCTGTCTCTGTCAGAATTTTGTGGCTTTCTCTTTTGTCACTCTTCTCATTCTCCTGTCATTCTGAAGCTTTCTCCAAAATGTCTCCTCTTTTATAGGATGTGTGCTGGTTTGAAATGATGTGTATACCCTAGAAAAGCCATGTTTTAATCCTAATTCCATTTTGTAAAGGCAGCCACTTCTTCTAATCCCTAATCAGTACTGTTTGTTTGAAACTGTAATTAGATCATCTCCCTGGAGAAGTGATTTAATCAAGAGTGATTGCTAAACTGGATTAGGTAGAGGCATGTCTCCACCCATTTGGGTGGGTCTTGATTAGTTTCTGAAGTCCTATAAAAGAGGAAACATTTTGGAGAATGAGAGATTCGGAGAGAGCAGAGAATGCTGCAGCATCATGAAGCAGAGAGTCCATGAGTCAGTGACCTTTGGAGATGAAGAAGGAAAACTCTTCCCAGGGAGCTTCCGGAACCGTAAGCCAGGAGAGAAAGCTAGTAGATGACACCATGTTCGCCATGTGCCCTTCCAGCTGAGAGAGAAGCCCTGACTGTGTTTGCCATGTGCCTTCTCACTTAAGAGAGAAACCCTGAACTTCATTGGCCTTCTTGAACCAAGGTATCTTTTCCTGGATGCCTTAGAATGGACATTTCTATAGACTTGTTTTAATTGGGACATTTTCTCAGCCTTAGAACTGTAGACTGGCAACTTATTAAATTCCCCTTTTTAGAAGCCAT
This sequence comes from Myrmecophaga tridactyla, assembly GCA_004026745.1. Lineage (NCBI taxonomy): Eukaryota > Metazoa > Chordata > Mammalia > Pilosa > Myrmecophagidae > Myrmecophaga > Myrmecophaga tridactyla. Next base: position 23,191 of record PVIY010015667.1, on the reverse strand, counting down.
TCTGTTTCTGGTATATTGCTTTCCGGAAGTTAGCAAACTAGAACAATAGGTTTCCAGTAAATTAATCAAGACCTGTGTAGAATGGGTGGAGACACGTCTCCGTCTAATCAAGTTTAATATCCACAATTGATTGAGTCACATCTCTGTGGAGATAACCTAATCAAGTTTCCAACCTATAGTACTGAATAGGGATTAGAAGTAACCGTTGCTCCCACAAGATTGATTAGGGTTAAAACATGGCTTTTCTAGGGCACATAAATCCTTTCAAACTGGCACTATAGGTTCACTTTGGAAGTTGATTTCCTTCCATAGTCTAAAGCTTTGTATTTGCAGGATAGATGTGGAACAGGACGCAGCATTGGCCACAACAGTATGGTGATGCATTGCAGCGCTGGTATAGGCACAGGTAGGAGAAGCTATGCTGGTGCCTGTGAGCATGGGATGCGGGTCATGGGGTCGTGGAGATGTGACGCAGGAGCCAAGGATCTGGAGTACAGGAGCAGGGTACTGTGTGGGGATCCCAAAGGTAGAGCGTGGTGGGAGACAGGTGAGGAGGGTGTGCGGATGCACGGGGGCTGGTGTGCAGGTAGGATGAGGGTGGGCACTTGGACGTAGGGGTCATGGGTATCAGTGTGTAGAGTAGGTGACACAAAGGTCAAGGTAAGGGGGGTCAGGGTGCGGGTGTGTACTTGTGCACTGGGAGGGGCCCTGTGGGTGTGGATGTGGGAGTGTGTACGGGCGGGCACAGGTCACCGAGATCGTGGGGTGTGGGTGGGCGATGTCCTGGCGCAGATGTGCAGGTGTGAAGGGGTTGGAGCAGGACTGCAGGCATTTGCAGGATGGAGGCTATGTAGCACAGATTCACCCATGAGCACCTGCAAAGTGGAGGAGCAGAGCGCTTATGCCAGTGGGTGGGGAAGTGTGCACGTTTGTGGGGCAGAGGATTGGGGTGCAGGAGCCAAGAAATTTATGCAGGAACGCAGGCACCCGGAAGCAGGGAATATATGGCTTTGCCACTGCCCAGGTCTGGGGGGCGGGGCCCTGATTGGCGCTGGTCTAGGGGGTGGGCCTTTGTGTGCGCCTGCGCGGAGCTCAGGGGCAGCGGGCTGGAGTCGCAGGTGCGGGCCTGGGTGCGGATGGCAGGTGTGGCTCTGCTGCGCAGGTCAGTGCTCAGTCAGAGCTCGGGAGGTGACTGGATCTGGGAGGGCCATAAACTGATGTAGACTTTGGCAGAGCTGGGGTTTGGCGGGCGCGGGGTGCTAGGGGGAGGTGGGCCTCAGGAGGGGTGGGCTGTTCTGGGTCTGCCTGCATGCGCTTGGGGTGGGGGAGTGGGGCCGGTCCGCAGGGGGTGAGGGAAGAAGCTCGGGGCGGGTGATGGGGTTTAGGTGCGTGGGGTGTGGAATGAGTCGCCGGCGGGTCACCTGGCTGCCCTGGTGTGAGTAGTGCCTTCAAGGACTGTGGCTTGGCTTACTTCCTAGCCCTGGTCTCGGGCCCATTCACTCCTGAGAGCTCCTGGCTTCAGTTTGGAAAGGGCTTTGTTTGTACCAGCCCAGCCGGTCTCTGGTTCTCTGTGTCTCAGTTCTTCAACTTTTGCCAGCAGGGCCTCTCTATGTGGTGTCAAAGACCCTCCCAGATCTACATAGCCCTCACCTTGGAATCCCTGTCCCAGTCGCCTTCCGGGCCCTTCTCTAGCTGTTCCTTGGAGCAGGAGTGAACTCCACCCATCCTATTCCGCCATCTTCCAGGAACTGAGATTATAAAACACTTTTGCCTACTAATGAGCCCTAAGTAGCAGTACAAAAAATACCTTCCTAACCGGATATTCTAAGAAAAAGTACTTTTAGGGCAGAAAGTATATAGTGTAGGATTTATTCTCTTGACATCTATAATTAAATTTAATGAAAGTGTTATAAACTTATTCATCTACCGAATTATATGAATTTTTGCATATTTATAGTACTGTGTCCAGAGTTAATATTTTTTCTTAAGATGTCCCAGCAATTATTGACATGCTCATGTTTCTATTAATTTTTAATAGTATCTGCTGGCATTCTAAATATTCTTTCCCACTTCTCATCCCTTTTTTCTTTCCCACTTCTCATCCCTCCTTTCTTCAGCACTTCCTGTTATTACTCTTCTTGCAGTAGCTCTTTTTACCAAATTGAGGCCTGAGGCTAGTGGTGTTTAAGCTGATTGACTGAAGTATTATGTGTGCGACTCACCGTTGTCCTATTTTCATGAGATCCACTTGAAGTTTCTCATCTCATACCACAAGGATTTTCTAAAACCTGTGTTATTTCCTGTGACCCAGAAATTGTTTTCTTTCCTTGCAAGAGGGGTAAAAAGGACCTAAATACTTGCTGTGATTGCATAAAGTTTTCCTTGCTGAAGTATTTCTAGGGAATATTAGGTATTCTTTCCTCTTTTGCACTAAGGAAATGTTTTTCTTACTCATTAGAAGATTTTTAAATAAATACTCTGTTACCCTCTAGTTCTAATTCCAGGCTTGTAGAGGGGGAAACTATTATTCTGAACCTATCTCCTTACTCTTGTTTATCGCTTAGACTATTGCCTGAAACAGGTAACATTTTAGTCTCCTCCTGCACAAACCATTATTTGTATTGTACATAAAATCACCCACTAAACGAAGAATTTAAACTTTTTATTTTTTTATATGTTTTTTATAATTATGGGGAAAAGCTTTTACTATCATGAATTAATAAGTAATTTTTTCTTTGAATCAAGGAGATTTCTTATAATCCTGTCTAGGGAGGAATTTTCATATAAACAAGTTTTTGTGTCTGTCTAAGGCATCTGATTAATTACAGTTCACAATGAATTATCAAAAGTGAAGATTCATAATAACTACTTCCTGTTAGTAAAGAATAGCACACAGTAGCTATTTAGTCAAGTTACTTTTTATCAAATGAAGTTTTGAAAGGATGGGAAAATATGCCATCTAAATGTTTAAGCTGGAATCTGTACCATCCACTTTTATTTTTGAATGGATGGTTTTATTGCATGCATTTTAGAATACTTTTGTGTCCTGAGCTTTTAGAAACAAATGTGTATGTGACTTACTTGTACATTTTCTAAGAGCATATTTTCAAGTGCAGAATAGGTACTACCACTTCAGTTTTTGTTTCACTTCATAACACTAATAAAAATCCCTTTTGCAAACTGATTTTCCTTGACAATTCGTAGCAACCCTAAAATATTATTTTAAGCAGTAAACGAAGGAGTCATCAGTTCTTTTGTAAATAAAAGAATTAGTTACTATCACCAAAATTGGTTTGAGGAAGGAGGGTTGGTTTCTTGATGATACAAGAGATCAAAGTATAGAACTAATTTCTTCTTTGTGTAATTAATTTGTGCTGGGAAGTAACTTGCCATCATGAATTTCTTTCCCTACATTTAAAAATGTATTGGTAAGCTTAAGGTACCGATTTTCCAGGTGGAAGAAGCAGATTTGGAAAGTATAATAAATTTGCCATGCTAAGATCATCAGAGTGAAAAATACCCAAAGAGATTCAGGAGTTGTGATAGACCTTTATTAACTGGAACAATTCACAATATAAAGAGGATATCAACTGATGTAGATAAGATTATATGTAGAGTGCCCTACATTACCCATCAGAACTTCCTTGCTTTGGTTTCCAGAGTACTAGATGTAATTTGAAGGGTAATTGTAACTCAATTATACCAGTAAAGCAGAATAAGTGGCATTTTTGTTGAAATAAAAATTAATATAATTCTGACATTTCTTTTATTCATTTACTGTTACCCTCTTCTGGAAAGTTTCTTGTTTTATTTTATAGCTTGAAAGAAATGTTTAGGGGGGTGCAAGGGTTTTTCAGTAGTAGAATTCTCAACGCAACTGCCATGACGGAGACCCAGCCTGCATACCTCCAAAAAAAAATTCTTTTTTCAACAAACAGTCCTGCAGTAATGAGAGAGTCACTTGGAAAAAGAATGAAATATGACCTCCACCATACAGCATACAAAAAAAAAAGTGTTTATTTTCTCCCAGCTCCATTGCTTGGTCCATATCTGGTTTCTGTAAAAGTGGTTGGATGCTGAACTGGTTGGGGTTGGGATCTTGACGTCCTCGTGTGGAGGTTAGTGGAGAGGAAGAGTAGAAGGCTTGGAATGATTAAGTGTTCTGGGCCACCTGGTCATCAGGAAAAGGCTGAGTTTCCAATTTCACAGTGAATGAGGAGAACTTTATAAGGAAAGAGAGCATTTAGTTTAAAGAAGAGAAGAACCAGCCTTTTTTTTCTGCCACTAAAAGTTTTAGCTTGCTTAGTTGTAAAAAGAAAAGTTAAAATTAAAAAAGGTTCACCTGTGGAAGCCTCTGACCATAGGAGTAACTATATGATGATGATGGCCGTGTTGCTAGGAGAACTTGGAGGAACAGGCACAGGAGGCTAGCCCCTTGGAATGGAGTTGTTCCAATCCCCTAAAGTATCTCTCCAATCCCCTAGAGTATCTCTCCCATACAGTTTTTATAAAGGGAAGAAAATTTTTTATAAAGGGAGTCAAAGAGGTGAATTTTTCTCAGGCCACAGAATGAAATCAGAGTTCTAGTTCCTTAAAGTTTACTGCCAGAATCTCAGAGCCAAGTATCAGTTGGAAAACCATGAATCAAGTGTAGCTGATTAGCATCCATCCACTCATCTATTTATTGAACTACCTCCTGCCTTAAAACTTAAAACCAGACTCATGTTTTATTTACCACTTTTTGAATAAAGCACTAAGTTCAAGAGAGGCTGTAGGGGAAATCAAGAACAGTAAAGGAAATCTATACAAAAAGTGTTTATCTGCACTAAACATTGAAATTGGAAATCTGGCAGAGAAATGGTAGTGGGCAAGGGTATGCAAAAAGAATGGAGAGCTTGGAAGTAGTCCCCCCATTGCCAGTGGCAGCAGTTTTATCTTCTTTGCAAGTAATTAATACAACTCTCTAATGCTGCCTTAAAGAACCTAAAAAGCTCAAATCCTGGGATGTGATTGAGAATGAGCAGCCTGAAGTTCATTCTGCATATAGGAAGAACTTTTCCTGACCCTTTAGGAGACTTTTGCACAGAGTCTTTGGTTTATTAAGAATACTTGTCAAGGTGAAAGTTCTTTTCAGTTCCTTTGAAGCCACCAGTAAGGAAAAGGGGGAATGGGGAGAGGACTGGAATGCCAGGCAAGAAGAGTGGAATGTGCAAAGGCTTGAATGCTAAGAGCTCCCAGACCGCAGGCAAGGAGGTCAGTGTGGCCGAAACCCAGCCAGGTTGGGGCTGAGCAGATATGAACTGGTAGGTGAGAAAGTCCAGGTCATAAAAGACCTTCACGCCATGCAAAGGACTTTAACCTAAAAAAAGTAATGAGCTACTGGAAGATGTTGGCAGGCAGTCTTCTCTGTCTACTGACATCCTGTTTTGTGGTCTTCTTTCTCCATTCCAAGCTCCATCTTCTGGGGTGCACTGCCTCAGTGTGCATATGGGCAGCCCTCTCAGCACTCTAGTTTCAAAGGCGTTTACGGTTTCTACATTGTCTACCCACAGTCTCATTTTATTATCATTCAGAACCACTCTGCATCTGAAATCTGAAATTCTTCTACCTCTGAATGTAGTAACTCACCATCCTACCTGTTCTCGCATTCCATTTCCCTTACTAAACTTGCTTTCAAGGACTTCCAGTGCCCTTGGTGTCTCTTCACCAAGTCTTTCCCCTCTCTCCTGAATTACCTTACTTTTTTTCTCCAACCTAGGCCAAGCCACACAGTGAATGATTCGCTTGCTTCTCCTTTACTCCCTTACCTTCTTGTATAACCACTACACCTATTTTGGTAATGCTAATGCCTGTAGCACTCCTGCAATCTGTTTCCTTTACTCTGAAACTGCTCAGCAACACTTAAGAAGCTAACACACCCAAGTGTAATAGTACTACAACTACTGTGTGGTTTCCAGTTTAACTGGGCCCTGGAGCTGCTGGGCAGTACTTGCGTGTTCCTGGTCAACTCCCTCTCCATCTGCAGCTTTCAGACCTATGAATTCTGCGGAGCCCCTAACCCATCTCACTCTTCTTAGCAAATGAACTTAATCTGTTATTCTGCAGTGAAAAGTGAGATTTTTTAGACATGAACCACCCCTTCTTCCTGTTCTCCCTCCCTGTCCTCACCACTTACATGATCTTGGCTTGTCCACATAAGAGAACATTCGGAGGCATTTAGACTTTGTCTTCAGAATTCATCCAGAGTAACTGCCTCATTGCAGTTTTGACTTTCCTGATACCTTGATTCCTTGATCCACTTTCCCATTTTCTACCTTCCATTTTCCAATTTATCTCTTTAGCTGATGGTTCTTGTGTAAACTCAGCATGCTGGCTTTGACCTTCACACTCATCAAGGTCACATGTTCTAGTGACTGCTCTATTCAGGGTGGAAGAGGGGGATAACAGAGACTGGAGAAGCCTGTCTCCAATTTTATATCTGTACCTCTGGCTCAGCTAGATAAAATGGCCTGTTCAGAATTGCAGAGTCCTGAGGGACTTTGGTGACTCCATAGCAAACATAACACCCTGCAGTTCTCACTACTAGCCTCAGCAGCCAGCCAATTACAGCAATGACAAATCTCCAAGTGACTTCCTGACACCCTTTAATTTATGAAGAAACTGTTTAAAATACTTTGGTCAGTTCTGGTCTCTGTGAAATGGTAAATGCAGTTTGGATCCTGTGCAAACATATGTAGCCCACTCATATGGGCCGGAGATGATTAGCTCACTGCCTGGTCCATCTTTGATGGACAGAATTCATTAACACCTACATTCTGACTCTACCTGCCCCCTCTGTGGTAATCCAGTTGGTCTTTCAACTTATCCCACATGCTAAACATCCACTTTTAACTCCTACTGCTAGCCAATAACTCAGGGTGGGAAATGTAAGTAGGACTTAGAAATGGTATGACATGATGTTTGACTGGATGTGGTTGGGCAGATGGCACCAGTCATAGAGAGATGGCAAGAGAAAGAGGAGAAGGACCGTGAAGTTTCAGCCCTGTTAAGTCTCAGGTGACTATGGAACATATGGATCCGTTGTTTCTTCTTGAGGAGTTTTATTACGCGTAGATAATATAGCTTGATTTGTTTTCTTCCAGTCCATGTGATTATACTTTTCATCTTACAGGTTTACTAACACAAAAGGAACAGTGCTGATGGCTTAATCCCAATCACTTAAACAGAGATTTAGTATATAAAACTAAAAAGACCAGTTACAGCAGAAAAACTGTACATACCAGCAGTCTATCAAACTCTTCATAGTGTAACTCTGTTGGTGGTCTGAAGTTCAACCCTGAAGAGTAAGCAAAAGAGGGGACTTGGAAGCTGGTGAGCTAACAGTGAGAGACTACACTATATTCTATAGTCACCAACCACAAGTTTTATTGTTTGAGTCAAGTGTATAGTTGTTGCAGAACTTAAATAATGTGCCTCAAAAACAGCCCTGTCAGGCCCAGCTCTGAGGGCAGCCATTGTTTCACAACTTTAGTGGTGGTTTGAAGCTGTTATGTACCCCAGAAAAGGCCATGTTTTTAAAATCTATTCCTGTGGGTACAGACCTGTTGTAGGTAGGAATTTTTGTTAGGTTATTTCAACTTAGATATGACCCACCACATTCAAGGTGGGTCTTAATCTTTTTATTGGAGTCTTTATGAAAGCATAAAACAAGTACAGAAGCCAAGAGATGAAGCCAGAGAGCTCAGAGAATCTAAAAGACAAGGACATATCCACAGAAGTTGAGAGAGGAAGCCACTGAAGCCAGAATCTGAAAGCAGTGAAACCCAGGAGAGAAAGACCAGCAGATGCCAACAATGTGCTTTCCCATAGGACGGAAGTGTCCCACGTGCCAGAAGCCTTTCTTTAGAGATGGTATCGTCCTGTTGATGCCTTAAAATGGACATTTTCATGGCCTTAGAACTATAAATTTGTAAGCTAATAAATCCCCATAGTAAAAGCCAACTATTTTATTCAGCAGCTTTAGTAAACCAAAACCCTTTCCAGGAAGGGACAGTAATGGTAGACACTTAAAGAGACTGTACTTCCTCAGAGCTATGGGAGAGAGTTAGCTGAAGGGCTGCATTTGCTGGGCAGGCCAGGAAAGCTCAGCTTTGAGAAGCTATTGGAGAGTCTCTTGGCACCCTTTCTGATTCCCTACTTACAGCATGTTGGAACAGGTCCGTGCATCTTTTGTGGCCCTATTTGGCTGGGAAAGACTGGCCCTATTTGGCTGGGAAAGACTGACTTTGGAAAGTCCCCTCCAGTGTGTCCCTGCTCCCAAGCAAAAAAAGCTTGAGATAGTGAAAGGAGTTTAAGAAACTATAGAGGTGGACATTCTGGGGCAAAGGCCTACTGATATCAAACACCCAGGAGAGGAAGATCTGTCTCCTGGGAAATAGAAGGGAAAGTGAAAGACCTGTGAACAGTTTGTTAATGCTGTCAGAAATACAATATACCAGAAATGGATTGGCTTTTATAAAGGGAATTCATTGTTACAAGCTTACGGTTCTAAGGCCATAAAAATGTCTGAACTAAGGCATCCTGAGAAAGATGCCTTGACTCAAGAAAGGGCTGATGAAGTTTAGGGTTTCTCCATCGCCTGGGAAAGCACATGGCGATGTCTGCTAGCTTTCTCTCCTGGCTTTTCATTTCAAGTGGTCTCCCTGGAAGCACTTCTTATCTCCAGACATCTCTGTCTATGTCAGCTCTGAAGCTTTTTCCAAAATAGTTCCCTTTTGAAGGATTCAGTAAGTGGCCCAACTTGAATGGGTGGAGCATATTTCCATGGAAACTAACTAATCAAAAGTCCCACCCACAATTAGGTGGGTCACATCTTAATGGAAACAACTTAATCAAAATGATCTCACCGAACAATACTGAATGAGGATTAAAGAACATGGTTTCTCTGGGATACACAGCAGTTTCAAACCAGCACACAAGAGAGCTCCATAACAATCAAAAATCAAAAGCTCAGGGCAAGACAGAGGCCCAGAAAGACGGGGGAAACCCTGCACACTGCATTCACCTTGGGCACACCTTCCTGATAGGAGGGTTGAAGTAAAGAAAATTTCTGTCTCATCACCAACTGATTAAAAAGTCAAGAATAAATCTCAGGGAATAAATCCCAGAGTTAACATTTTAAAATTTTAAAGTGTACAGTGTTCAACAAAAGAGTACAAGAGAAACAAAGAAACAGGAAATGTTACATCCAAAGGGAGAGGATAAAAATCTAGAAAACACCAATGAAGAAGATGAAAATAAAGACATACCAAACAAAGCCTTTGAAAATTGATCTTAAAAGTGCTCAAGAAGGCTAGGATTCTTACATGCCTTTTCATTAACTAATCTCTAGCAAGAGAGATGGATTGCCTTAGGTTTAGTCTGATTGGAACCACCCCTGGAGCTGGGACCCATTGCCCAAACTGTACTGCGGGGAATGGAATGATCATGAAGAGATTACCATAATGTTTACTATAACGTTGTTTTTAGCTTGTTGGAAGCATGTAGGCACTTTCAGTTTGATTATAATTTTTGGCCTAATCTTACAAATGTTCTATGTCATGTTGCACCATTTCAGGGGACACAACTGAGTTGTATTCCTGGAATTCTCAACATTGTTTTCTGAGTATATTTATTGAATACAAATCATCTAGGTTAAAAAAAAAAGTGCTCAAGGAAATGAAGGAAAGTACAGAGAAATAACTACAGGATATCAGGGAAACAATGAGTGAGCAATATAAGAGTCTTAGTAAAGAGACAGAAATTTTAAAAAGGAACCAAACAGGGTGGGCAATGGTGGCTCTGTGACAGAGTTCTCGCCTGCCATAGCAGAGATGCGGGTTTGATTCCTGGTGCTTGCCCATGCCAAAAAAGAGAAACCAAACAGAACTACTGGAATTGAAAACCACAGTATCTGAAATGAATAATGCCCAGAAGGGTTTTAAGAGCAGATTGGAGCTGGCAGAAGAAAGAATCAGTGAACTTGAAAACAAGACACTTGAATCAGGCTGAGGAGGAGAAAGCAAAAAGAATGTCTAAAAGATATTTCTGATACATCATCAAGAACACAATATATGCATTATGGGAGTCTGAGAAGGATAAGAAAGAGAGAAAAGGGCAGAAAAATTAGTCAAAGCAATCATGACAGAAAACTTCCAGAACTTAGGAGAAGACGTGAATATACACATCCAAGAAGCTCATAGAACACCAGACAGGATAAACATGAAATAAAAAAACACCACTATCAAATGCAAAATACAGGGAGAGTATTCTGAAAGCCACAAGAGAAAAGAAACATGTTACATACAGGGGAATCCCAATAAGATTGACTACCAATTTCCCTCATCAGAAACCATGGAGTCAAGAAGGTCCTGGATTGAATATTTAAAATTCTGAAGGAAGACAATTGCCAGCCAGGAATTATATATATCCAGCAAGACTCTTTCAAAAATGAGGGAGAGATTAAGATATTCTCAGATAAAGAAAAGCTGAGGGAGTACATCACTGGTAGACCTGCCCTACAAACAGTGATCAAAGGAGATCCTCAGATTGAAATGAAGGGCACTAGATAGTGATTCATAGCAGCATAAAGAAATAAAGACCTGTGGTAAAGGTAATCATTTGAGTAATTATAAATGCTGGTATTGTATTGTATCGTATTGTTTGGTATGTAATTCCATTTCTTACTTCCTACAGAGGCTAAAATGTAAATGCATAAAAATTAATGATAAATCTACATTTGGGGGCATACAATATACAAAGATGTTAGTGATAACAAGTACAAAAATGATGTTGGGGGACAGAGGAGTATAGGAAATGTACATGTATATGCTTGAAGTTAAATTGGTATCAAACCAGATATGACTATTATGCATTTAGGATGTTAAATTTTAATCCTATGGTAACCAGAAGGAAAAAAGATGAAAACTATATCCAGATAGAAAATGAGAAGGCACTCAATTTCGAAAGAAAATAACAAAGTAGATTTTAACAGAAGTGAGAGACAAAAAAGGTATGACTTGCAAAGGCTAAATAGCAAAATGGCAGAAGAAAGACCTGTATTATCAGTAGTGACTTTTGATATAGATGGATTAAACTCTCCAGTGAAAATGCAGAGATTGGCAGAATGGAAAAAAATAGGACCCAGCTATAATATCTGCAAAAGACTCACCCTAAATTCAAAGATTCAAGTAGGTTGGCAGTAAAAGGATGGGAAAAAATATACCCATGCAGGTAGTAACCAAAAGAGAGCTGGGGTGGCTATACCAATATGGGATAAAATAGATTATATATAAAAAAACAGTTATCAGGGACAAAGGTGGTCATTACATACTGATAAAGGGAACAATTCAACAGGAAGATGTAACAGTTATAAATATAGATGCACCTAACAGCAAAGCCCCAAAATGTGTGAAGCAGATACTGATAGATTTGAAGGGAGAAATTGACTGTGCTGCATTAATAGTAGGAGACTTTAATGTGCCACTCTCAGTAATGACTAGAACATCTAGACAGAAGAACAATAAGGAACTACAGAACTTGGATGACACACAATACCAACTATACCTAATGAACCTATATAGAACACTTCACCCAACAAAAAGAGAATACATGTTTTTCTCGAGTGCACATGGATCATTCTCCAGGATAGACTATATTTCAGGTCACAAAACAAGTCTTAATAAATTAAAAAATATTGAACTCATAGTGTATATTCTCCAAATATAATCCTATGATGCTAAAAATCAATAGCAAAGGGGGAAACAGACAATTCATAAATAAGTGGAAATTAAACAAAATACTCTTACACAGCCAATGGGTACAAGGAGAAATCAGAACCCAAATTAGGAAATATCTTGGGGTGAATGAAAATGAAAGTACAACATACCAAAACTTATGGGATGCACCGAAGGCAGTGCTGTGAGGGAAATTTATAGTCCTAAATGATTATATTTAAAAAGAAGAAAGATTTTAAATCAGACCTAACCTCAAAACTTGAAGAACTAGAAAAAAAGAGCAAACTAAGCCCAAAGCAAGCAGAAAGGAAGGAAATAAATATTAGAGCAGAGATAAATGAAATAGAAAACAAAAACAATAGAAATAATCAACAAAACCAAAAGTTGGGTTCTTTGATAAGATCGATAAAGTTGACAAAATATTAGCCAGACTGACAAAGAAAAAAAAAGAGGAAGGACACAAATAACGAAAATTAGATAATTAGATATGACGAGGGGGACATTACTAATGATCCTGTTGAAATAAAGAGGATAATAAGAAGATAATATGAAGCTAAAGCTGCCAGAAATGTAATATATAAGAAATGGAATGGCTTTTAAAAGGGGAATTTATTAAGCTGCAAGTTCACAGTTCTAAGGCTATAAAAATGTCAAAACTAAGGCATTCAGGAAAAGATATCTTGACTCAAGAAAGGCGGATGTGTCCGGAACATCTCCGTCAGCTGGAAAAGCACATGCCTGGCATCTGCTAGTGCCCTGGCTTCTGGACACCTCTCTCAGCTGGGAAGGCACATGGCAACGTCTCCAAGCTATCTCTCCTCATTTCATAAGACTTCCCCAGTGGCATTTTCCTTCTGCATCTCCAAAGGTCTCTGGTAGTGTGGGTTCTGTCGCAACTCAAGCTTTTTCCAAAATGATTCCTTCTTAAAGGGCTCCAGTAAGCAACTCCACCCTGAAAGGGTGGAGATATATCTCCATGGAAACCATCTAATCACAAATTATCACCCACAATTGTGTGGGTCACATTTCCATGGAAATAATAAAAAAGATCCCACCTAGCAACGCTAAGTTAAACTATGGACTTTACTTAATAGTACAAATATAAAAATGTGTTATCATCAGTTGTAACAAATGTTCCACACCAGTGTGTGGTGTTGGTAGTGGGGAGGTGTATGGGAATCCTGTATTTTTATGCATGATTTTTCTGTAAATCTACAACTTCTCTAATAAAAAAAATGTATTGCTATCAGAATAGAAAAAACACCCCTATCTGTTTATTTATCAAATAATCTGAACATGTAATATAATTGTTCCTGCAAATGCTAGCCGGTAATGAAAAGGTAGTGAGGACAGCTCCTAGCCACATTGCAGGCATCTGGGATGGTCTTGAATTGTAGGTTGCCATTTGTAACATTGATTGGCATCAGAGACAGATATGGAAGAAAACTTGTGCCCCGACATCTCCCAGGTATATCTCTAGGCTGAGAAGATGACTCATTTCCTGCACAAAGACCCATTCTGATAAAGCCAGTTTGTGAATTCTTGATGGCAAATCATGGGTGCATGCACACCTGTGTGTTTGTGTGTGTTCCTCACAAGAAGAGAAAGATTGAGAGATTTTAAAAAAAAAGCGAGAGAGCGAGAGAAAGAGCAAGCGAGAGAGAGCAAATGCACTGGAATGCTAAGTACTGAGACAGGCCTTGCAGTCTCCTACAACTTCAGAGTTGCAGTGTCAGGAAGGCAGCTCCATCACTGGCTTGAAGGTTAGAGGGAGGCTGGTGGAGGCGGAAGCATTTTACTCTTTCTTAGCTACCTTTTACATCCTTTAGCGTCCAACTTCCTTAATTTCAGTTTTGGAATATTATAAACGCCTTAACTCTACAAAGATCCAGCAGGTATGTGACTTTTAAATAAGAAGTGTTACATTTTTTTCCATTATCACACAATTGTGAACACCCCTGCTTTAGAGTATAAATAACCTTTTCAGTGAAAAAAAAAAAGGCAGAGAACATTGTGAAATTTAAAAACAGAAACATTTAAACTAATTTTATTAATTTCAGAAAAAACAGAGGTCCTTTAAAAGTCTTACAGGGATGAAATCCTTGAAGAACTTGTAATCACCACAAAAAGTTAATAGAATACGTGAAAATGGGATAAGTCAATTGTCCTACTTTTTAAATACTAAAATAAACTCAAATGTAACATAAGTACAAAATTATGCAGAACTAGATGAATGAATGAATGAGTCAGTAGGTTCTCCTTGAGAGTAAATTAAGCTCTTAGGGATGCCCCTTATCGTCTTTGGCCTACTTACAAATTTATGCCGTGGTGCTTCTTTAGTTCCTGGAGGGTTTCCCCTTACTCTTAAGACAAAAGTTAAAAATTATGACTCAAACATCCTTATTAATTCATAGTTAACTCTGCATGATTTCATCAAATGCCACGAAGGAATCATTGTCAATCACCCAATTTTCTTTTTCTCCTTTCTCTCTAATGTATAGCACTGCTCTAGATAATACATGCTTTTCATTCATTCTCTATGTCAGCTTTCCAAGAAAGGTAGCGCTCCCAGGCCAAGAGAACAAATTTTTAAGGTTGGTGGCAATATATCTTACTCTGATGAAACCAAATATGTTTTGCTGAGAATATCGATAAAGCTACTCATTTTTACTAACAGCTGTTCACACTGATAGATGGCCAAATATAGGAAGCAAAATAAATATGGATGATCCTGGCATTACTACCTCTGACACTTTTTAAAGTACTTTAATAGTTCTCTAAACAGTCTGTAGGTGTGGATGGGTTCCAAACTGCATTTAATTTTTCAATACCTCCTGGAATAGCAGTTGTTAGTTTTATGTACAAATTCTTAAAGGAAAAGATATGTTTCTATATGAAGATATGGTGCTTCTATTTGATAATATGACTTCTGTTTCCTAAATGTGTCAGAGTTAAGCTTGAATTAATGGAGATGTGTGAGATAGGTGGTTAATTGAAGTATAAAATTATTGAAACCTTCCTAAAACAGATTTCCATATTTCCCTGCCTTAATAAATTATATTCAGTATATTTTATTTATCTTTCCTTTATTAATCTGGATTTTGTCATGTTTCAGGATTTGAACAATCATTTATGCTTCTACTACAACATATATGTATGTATGTATGTGTATATATGTGTGTGTTTGTATATGTGTGTGTGTGTGTGTGTGTGTGTGTGTGAGAGAGAGAGAGAGAGAGAGAGAAACTTCACTCTTCATTCCTAGGACCCAGCCTCAGAAATGGATTTAAAGCAAAGATGAAAATCCTTTCTCTCCATTTGTTTTTAGTTTTAGTTGCCTCTTTACCCTAGGGCTGAATACTGTCCTGAATTCAATTTCGTTGTGAATTTAGTTATTTGAGGTTTTAAAATCATTGTTAATCTTTTTTTCCTATTTCAATTGGAATCATACATTTTAATAAAATGTTTAGTTTGCCAATTAAGCCAAGGAAATGAGTGTCCCCTAGGTTCAAAAAAAGCAAGGAGTTTAAACCAAATCCTAAATTAGATTACATCTGTTGGCTTAATGCTATAGTCCTCTCCAGCCTTTCTCCTGACTCATCATTCATTGCTCAGGCAATAAGTATTTATCCAGTGTCTACAACCTGCCAGACAGAGTTTGAGAAGCTGGGGAACACATGGCCCTTATAAACCTAGTGGGACATCAGACAGGGATTCTCTCTTCAGCATCAGTAGTTGGTAGAATGAGGACTGTGTTTCAAGTTCATTCTTCTCAGTCACTAAAAAAAAAGCAAAGGTTTAGCAGCCATCCTGAAGAACTCAAGCACTTGTTTGGCCATTGAGGTTTACAAGAGGCTTCAACATACGATGGTTCTAAAGTAGTGCTTCTCATGTTTTAGTGTGTCTCAGAATCACCTGGCAGACTTGTTAAAACACAGATTGCTGGGCCCATGATCAGTGGTTCTGATTCAGTAGGTGTTAGGGTGGGGGGCATAACATTTTTAGTAAAGCCCTAGATGATGTAGATGCTGATTTGGGAACCACACTTTGAGAACCACTGATCTAAAGTCATTTGTTCCCTAATAGCTCCTTTTATTGGGGATGGTGATGATGATGTCAATAACAGTAAGAAGACTAACTCATACGTAGTAAGCTCTTATGGATGGCCAGGTATTTTGCTTTTTATATACACCATTACATTTAATTCTCACAACATCCTAATGAACTAGGTGTGATTACTATCCTCATTTTACAGGTGTGGAAATAAAAAATTTGGAGACATTATTAATTAGCCCACGGTCACAGAGTTAGTAAGTGACAAAGGCCAGGATTTTAACTTAATCTGTCCGACATATGCTAATGCTTCAACCACATGCTCCTTCCCATGATGGTTAGTACATCTGTGCAGTGATGGTAATCATTATCTCCTTGGGAGACGCCGAGACATCAGTTTGACCTGTCTTCATGAGCACCTATATCTTAGGGAATTCTGAATAGCTGGCTCTTCAGGCTGTCATGGGAAGGAGATAGCAGAACTTCTATTTATTTTTTGTGTGTGTATGCTGTATGGCAGAGTAACATATTATTATCTTTCCATATGAGTATCCCATTATTGCAGCACTGTTTGTTGAATTTTTGTTTGTTTTGCTTGTTTGTTTATTTGTTTTGAGGAAAGTGCATGGGTTGGGAATCGAACCCGGGTCTCCTGCATGGCAGGCGAGAATTCTACCACTGAACTACCCTCGCACCCCCCTAGAACTTCTTTTGGGAATCCATTCTGGTGACTAATAAGATTTTGTGATAGGGAATTTTCTTTTTAATTGGACAAAATGTTTCAGTTTTGCAGATTTTAAAAAGCCATTAAATCTTTAAGAATTAGATAACCATAGCACAGGATACTCAGTTAAATTGACCAACGTTCTAAATGAAACAAAGTTTTGACAGAGAGGGCTGGAACAAGGTCTTCTGTTTTTCCAGAAGGTCACGCATATACTTTCCAATCTTCATCCGCTTACAGTGCTTTTCAAAGGGTGTCTGCAAAATTAGTTTGCACTTTCTTGACCTGTCTCACTCAGATAAAGCACTTCTAGTGTATCTTCTGACATAAAAATAGTAATTATCCAGTATATTTATTAATGGTTCTCTCAGGAGAGTTCAGTGGTCTTCTCTACGGGCTGAGGAAAATCAGAGAATATGCTGGAAGTTTATCAGTATCCTGGGCCATCCTGCTTCCTGATGAGATAATATTGTCTCTTTGGACAGTTGTTCACATCTCCTGCCCCTGCCCCAGAAGCTGATCCCGCCTCAGAGGTGGGAAGCCTCTTCAATTGGGGGCTCAGAGGCCCATCCTGGCACCAAATTAGAGCTGATTCTTGACTTTTCTTTTCCCTTTCTCTTTCACATCCCTCTTTTCACTTTCTCCTCTGGAGGAGCACAGAGCCCTAGACTACAATACAGGGAATTACAGGATTTCCTTTACCAATGATTGATGCATGAATGGAATATTCTATTGTATTCCTTATCCTTTAGAACCATGTTTGTATATGTTAGTGGTCTTTCATACAAGCTGAGGGGCCTCAGCTCTGTTTATTTGCCAAATATTACAGTCAAATTTTAAAATTTAACCCTCATCCTAGAGTCTTTTCTGGCAGCCAGGCTGACCAAACTATTTTATTAAGCTGCAGGGAACTTTTAATCTGAAGTGTTATTATTATTTAAAATGTTTGTAATAAAATAAAATACAGAAAATCACACGCAAAAATGTATAATTTAATGAATTATTTTGAGGAGGTCATTCTGAAACCACCATAAAGTCAGGAAATAGAAATTTGTCACAACTTCGAGCCCCGTCCATGTGTCCCAATCCAATCATAGCTCCCTCCTTACCAGCAAAAGTAACCATATCCTGACTTTATCATAATCGTTTCCTTGCATTTTTATAGTGCTGTACTTGGTATGTGCACCCTTAGCACTATAGCTTAGTCATGCTTATGGTTTCTTTCTTTTCTTTTTTTTTTTTTTTTGATGTGTCTTAAGTTGCTTTTAACTTACAGATCCCCTCTCTATTCCCTTCTTTTCTTTATAATTTATATGTGGATGAATTCAGACCTTTTGGCCTTTAGAGTTTCCCAAAGTCTGGATTTGGCTAATTGCATTCTCTTGGTATAGTCTAACACATCCTCCATCCTCTGTATTACCTGATAATTGGTAGCTGGGTCCAGAAACTGGGCAGTCTCATGTTTACGCCTTTTGGCTTGACCTTAGGAGGCATGTGATATCTGGTTGACTCTCTTTTTATGATAGTAATAGCTTTGGTGCTTAATGTCTATACTTATTCATTCATTAGGTTTGCAAAATGATATTACTCTAATTCTGTAATTTTATTTCCCATTTATTAGTTGGAATACATTTATAAAGAGATACTTCATTTACCATTGATTAATCAATGAAATAGTTCATGTAGGATAAGAACAATAAATACTTGTTTCTTTCCCTTTATTTACTAATTCTCAAGATTATGAATTAGTTCCCTATCATACTTTAAATCTGACCAATTCAATTCTTTTTAAAAAGATCACTTTAAAACTCATGGATGTAAACCCATTTAATAGATTTTAATCCTTTGCTTTTAATATCATTACTGAAGCTCAAATTATTCCATCATTGGCCAACAGAAACCTCTTCAAGATGGCTTCTAAACTTTTAAATATGACTCCAATAGTTTCTGATAGCTTCCTTGCTTTCTGATATGACAAGGTTTTCCAGCCTTGCCTAACATACTTCTCATAAACTTCCTATACCACACCTGGAATTAACATTTCTCTAATAAACCCAGGTTCTTTTAGTGAGAAATTGTATTTTTTAATGTAAATGAGACATTTATTACATAAGTGAGTAATAATTGAAACACAATATCAAAACTTTTGTGGTTAGTTTTATATAATAAATAATAATATATAATAAATCCTTAGAGGAACATTTGTTACCTTAAATAATGATAATAGAAAGAACTGAAAACTGGGGATTCCCTTAAGAATGAGGTAATAATAAAGACAGTATTATTTTACACCTTTTGTGAAATATTCTCTTCTGGCATGAATTTTCTTGTATTGAGTAAGTGATGTATTCTGTGTGAAGGCTTTCCCACATTGCTTACATTCATAGGGTTTCTCTCCAGTGTGAGTCTTCAAATGTGTCCTAATGGCTAAAGCACAATGAAGACTCTTTCACATTGCTTAAATTCATAGTGCTTTTCACCAGTGTGAGTTCCCACATGACCTCAAAAGTATGAGGAAAAATGGAAGGTTTTCCCACATTCCCTACATTTCTATAGTTTGTCTCCAGTGTGAGTTCTTATATTCTTTGAGAGGCAGAGGAACATCTGAAGGCTCTCCCACATTGCTTACATTTATAGGGTTTCTCTCTGGTGTGAATTCTCATGTTTGTAGTTTATGGACTGAGGACCAATTAAAGGCCTTCCACAATTCTTACATTTATAAGGTTCCTCTCCAATGTGAGTTCTCTTATGTGTGTTAAGGTTTGAGGAACATTTGTAACCTTTCCCACATTCCATTCATTTTTAGGAGTTCTCTCTGGTGTGTGTTCTTCCATATTTAATATGAGGTGAAGAATAAAGGAAAGCTCTCCTACATTCTTTATGGTTATGGGATTTCTCTTCACTGAGAATTTTTATGTCTTCTCAGGATGGAGGAAGAGAGTAGGGTTTCCCACATTCCTTACATTCAAAGAGGAGAAATTGCATTTTAAAGCCATATCTGATGCTAGGGATGTTCTTTGCTGCTGGATTGGTCTTTGTTTCTAGGGCTTTTCAGTGGATAGAGCTAGGAAGTGTATATGTGTGTATACACAGTTACACAAAGACACATAAAACACATATTCACATATACACATACACACATATGCACCTATATTTGCTTCCACTAATGTGATTACATTAAAACATTAAATCACATGAAAACGTGATTATTGACATTTTTTTTTTGCATCTGCTCTTCCCCCATTTTTCAATGGTTGTAGTTCATTTACATAGTTTCCTAGCCCTTATATAGTCTTAATTATACAGATTACTATATACTTAATTTCCACCACCAATCCTTAGGTTAATATCACCCTAGTCATTTTGTCATCTAAAGCTTGTTCCTCACAACTTGGGAATAATGTTCCTTGGGTTCTTGAATCCTTAATAAGTTCTTGCCTTTATACATGACAGTGAGTTTTGCTGGATATAAAATCCACACCTCATACTTTCTTTCCTTGAGTAGCTTAAGTAAATTATTCCATTCCCTTCTGGCAAAGAGCAATGCTATGGAAAAAATTTATGGCAATCGAAATTTTTTTCCCTTGTAAGTCATCCTCTTTTCCTAGATACCCAAAGAATTTTTCTCTCTCTTTTATTCTTAACAGTTTGGTAATTTCAGTAGATTGTGGTTTGCGGTATTGTCAGGTACATAGAGGTTTTTTTACATGATGTAGTTTCAAATATATATATATATATATATATATATATACACACACACACACACACAAATATATATATACACATATATTTAATTTGAGAAAAGTTATTTAAATTAGTTTTTAATATTTGTTCTATAAAGTTCCTTCACTTTAATTTCTCTTCTACAGAGAACCTTATTGTCAGTAAGGTCAATCTCCTTTGTCTAACAATTGTCATTTTTTCTTGAATTCTTTGTTCTCTCCTCATTTCTTTTTGATTTTTAAAATGTTTTTCTTTTGCACATATGTTTCTCTTATGTACATCTATTCTTCTGTTCCTTCTAGTTTACTCTTCATTTCTCAAATGGTATTTTCTTTTATTTATAATTCTTTATTGATTGTCACCTCATTTCTGAGTTTTTCTAATTTTAATTCTTTTTTAAGTCTTCTGTCATTTCCTTAAATGTCTCTTAGTTCATTTTTGAAGTTTGTTCTGTTTTGTGGGTATATCTTTTCTGCATGCTTTCTTTCCTATGGGTTGTTATTCAGTTCCTTGTTTTTGTTTTTCTTATATTGACTTTGTATGGTATCTTAATTCTTACTTTTGTGTGTCTCATTTTTATGTGAAATTAGTTTTTCTGAAGGATGAAATGAGGCAGGGTTCAGAAAACCTTTTTTTTCTTCTTCACAAAGCTCCCTCTTTTGTTGTTTATATGTAGTGTTCAAATATATGGCAGCTTGCTTTCTGAGCCTTACCAACTCTACTTCCCTCCTTTACTTTGCTTTGAACATTCTATTCCCTTTGTCTCTGTGATTCCTAACCTGCTTGATTCCACTCCTAGCATCTTCTCCCCAGTGTGTTGCCTATCCTAAAGGGAGCCCTAGTGAGTCAGTAAGTCTTCCTTACTGTGGACCCCTTGCATTCACGTGCTGTTGGAGAGTACAGACCTTCCCAGTTTCAGCTGCTTTTCTCAAACTGGTATTCCACATTTTCTAGTGACTACTGTTGACTATTTTGTGGTTTTCCTTTTCCTCTTCTTCCTCCTGTGCAGATGGGATACTGTGCGGGTCTGTGAGTATGAGGGGATTATCTCCACCCATTGAATTTTGGGGCTCATGGAGATAACTTGTCATCTGATTTGTTACTAAATATTGTCATAGGTTTTGGTTTTGATATCTTATTATTCTGTCTGTTTTTATCTGGGGATTTAGAGAGATTGAAAAACTATGCTGCCAGTCCTGCTGCCTTTCCAGAATCTTCCCCTAGCAGGGAACATTTGATAAGCAATTCCCCAGTTTCCTTCTCACTTAGAGCAGAGAAACCTATTCACCTCCCTGGTGGAGACCTTTAAAAGTATATTTGAGAGACAGTCCAAGATGGCACCATAGTGAAGTATGGAATTTAGTTCATCATCCAGAGCAGCTAGTAAATAGCCAGGAACAGTACAGAACAACTGCTAGGGCCACATCAGTGACCAGATACACAGCCTACACCAGTCTGGACAAGGGACCAGCTGTGATCTCACCCAGAACCGTGAGTCCCCCAAGCCGCAGAGGCCATGCCCCTCCCCCACAGGCTGGTTCCCAGAATGCAAAAGAAAGAGACTTTACTAACAACAAGGGGCTGAGCTCAACCAAGCTCCAATTGTGGAATTAATTAACAAATTCTGACCCCCAGCTCAGTTGAACCTTGAGTAAAAGCTGAGGTTGCTGGTTTTTGCCCCAGGGCAGAAGGGGCAGGGCTAATGGAAAAAGAAAAAAAATACAGAGGTTTTCTTTGGATTGGACAGCACAAAATACTTGAAAAGGTCTAAGCCCTGAAGGAAAGGAGGGGGCACATAGGACCTGGAGATACATAGAGCAATTTACCAGCTTCAGCTTTTGATTGGCAAACCTGAGGGATGGGGTTCCTGCTCTGAAAAGGATTTTTTTTTCTTTTTTGTGGCTGTGTTTCTGTGGCTTGACTGCACTTTGCATACAACTGCAAGGCTTCTCAAGCTCCAACTGCTCCAGACAAGGCAGAATTAAGCTTGTCTGAGAGGCAAAGAGCATGTCAAGTGAAAGGAAGTAATTCCCTTTAGTCTGTGCCTTCCCCAGGAGAAGGGTGGAATCCTTCTCCCTCAAGGAATTCAGAACCCAGGGTCTGGAAAACTGAAGTAATTAGAGCCAGCCTGCAACTTCTCCTCTGTCTCAACCATGCCCCCAGCAGGGAGAGTCTGCTTAAGTTAAAGGTTCCACATCACCTTATGCTAGTGGGACCTGCAGGCAGAGAATTGCTGCATGCTGGGCAGGGGTAGGAAAAACACAGATTCTAGAGGCTTCATAGGAAAGTCTTTCAACCTGCAGGGTCTCACCCTCAGGAAAAACTGATGCGGGTGACTCTTTCCTCCTGAGAGGAGGCCAGTTTGGTCTGGGAGAATCTGCCTGGGGTCTATAATACCTAAGTAGACCATCCTAAGGAAAAAAAAAAAGGTAACATACAGGCAGGGCAAGAAACAAGAAAACAAGAACTGAAAAATTCTGATCTGTTAAACAAAACTTAAGTTTGAGGTCTAGAATAAGCTGAACTGAATGTTAAAGAAAAGATAGACAACAAAATCATCCAGCAAGAAAATCCTAGGTAAAAAAAGTGAAAACAATCTCCAGAATAAACTAATTAAGGAAATTAAGTGTTTAGACTCCAACAAAAAATAGTAAATCATACTAGGAAAATTGAAGATATGGCCCAGTCAAAGGAACAAACCAACAATTCAGATGAGATACAGGAGTTGAAACAATTAATTCAGGATGTTCAAACAGTCATGGAAAATCTCATAAAAAATCAAATAAATGAATTGAGGGAGGCTATAAAGAAGGCAAGGGATGAACAAAAAGAAGAAGTCAAAAGTCTGAAAAATCAAATCATAGAACTTATGGGAAAGAAAGGCACAGTAGAAGAGATGAAAAATAATCCTTTTTTT
>PVIY010015666.1:0-53351 GCA_004026745.1 Myrmecophaga tridactyla | reverse complement strand
AAAAAAAAAAAGATGCATGTTTTCAGGAGACAGCTCTTTGTGTGACAGCTGCCCAGGTAACATATGACAAAGGAGTGACCCAAGGAAGTGGGTAAGGAGGTAAAGAGTGTATTTGATGTTAGTTGAGGGGACATGGTTGCAAGGAAGCATATAGAGGAGCTGGAACTGACAGGACCTAACGACTGATTAGACGTAGGGGTAGTTGGGGTGACACGTAAGAAAGAGGGAGAAGTCTAGGATGAAACATGTTTATGCTTTGGGTAGCTGTGGGGTAGTGAGGCTGTGCAAACCAGCAGGAGCACACAGCCCTGGGAGTTGGAAGGCCTGGAGTTGATTGTGGCTTCTCCATCTACTTGGATGAGTTACTTAGCCTTTCCATGACTCTTACTTCTCAATATGCAAAAGTTTCTTATGACATAAAATGGAGAATAATTGTAACTACCTCAGAGAGTGGATGAGTTTTAGTGTTTCTTATGGGTTTTAAGTGAATTAGTATATGTAAGACATTAGGACAGGGAATGGTACATAGGAAGCAATTAATAAATGTGAGCTATTCCTATTATGGTGTGTTATCAACTATCACTGGAAACAGAAGTACGTTGTGAGGTTCAGGGAGAAACCCATGAGTTCAATTTTGGGCACATTGAGTTTGAGATGACATCCAACATCCGCACAGAAATAGCCCAGCAACAGTTGGAAAGACAGATTATAAATGAAATGGTTGAGATTATTTGTGTTTTACAAATTTCCTGACAGATAACTATGCAACTATTTGCCTCCAAAAAGACCACATGAGAAAAATCTCTATATCTTATTTGCAAAGATAAGGCCGTTTTCAGGTCACAGAGCTGGTGCAGCCAAAACCTGGAGGTTTGTTCAGGGCTGTTCAGAACTTCCTGGACAATAAGCCATGACTTGACCAGCAAGAGGTAATAATTATTATGCAAAGATGGATCAGTTCTATTCCTTTATGAATTCTCAAAGTAAATTTCTCAGTCTCATATTTCTAGAAAATGTACTAATCATTATTTTATTTTGTATCTTCAAATCAGAGTTCAGGAAACTTACTGTGGCTCTTTGTCAAATGTATAACACTTGAATATGTTTTGAACAACCAGCAAGGGCTCTTCACACTTGCACTGGGGCCCATTAAAATCTAAATATGCACATCAGAAAGAGTATAGCAGTTTGATTCTGGGACCATGAACCCTCCCCACCCCAACCTCCCCCAAAAAAGAGCATAGCAGAATTCCCCAAATTCATTCCTTTCCTTCTGCTCCTGTTATTTCTGTGATATTAATAGTGGAAATTTACCCTGTATTTCTCTCATATTGTAACAACTCATCAGGAATTCTTATGAAGTGGACTCCTTGTTTGCTATGAAGCCATCGTACCTAGAATCCAGACAGAGAGCTTTATCTAAGCTTATATAATGGACATCTCCCACAGAAAGTTGAGTGTTACCCAGGTAACAGAATTAATATATGAACGGATTTGCCTAACTTGCTTTTAGTGCCTTTAAAAATTATTAAATGCACCTTTCACTCAACAAACATTTGCTACCTACGTATTATGTGTCAAGCAAGGTATGTGTATTACACACCTGGGGCACAATGCCAGGTGCTGGAAATCCAAGCAGGTAAGGGAGGCAGCATGGCAGAGCTTATGTGCATCGACCTCGGTGACAAGAAGTCTTGAGTTCAAATTCTATCTTATCAATGTTTTGCCTTTGCTTAGTCAGGTATTTATCCCTTTATTCTTGACATAGACAAGAAGAATTAATTTCTACCTGACAAGATTACTGTATTGACAATAATGTATAAAGCACTTAGTATAGTATTTGGCATACAAAGTAAGCCCTCAATTAATTATTACAGGCTCCTGGCCCTCAAGGAGTTCTCCATTTCAGTTTTATTATTATTCAGATGGTTATTTCTGGGGAGACAGAAATAGTATCAGATAATTGAGTATAGTGTGGCAAGTGAAATGAGGGAGACAGGTATTGCATGTAATAAACCACATTTGAGTTTAGGTGGGCTGAGAGTTAAAAGTTTGGCACACAACTGTAATTTAGCATGTCAGCTGCATTTCTGTTACAAGAAGCTTATTTTGTAAATTTGGATTAGCATCTCCTGAAGGTTTCAGCTAATAGAATAAAAGTAGCATTGGGTAAGGGCCATATAATGTGCAGGCTTTTTCTTATAGTAACACTTCATTTAATCCTTGCATCAACCCTTTGAGGTAGGAACTATTATTAATCCTATTTTACAGAGAGGAAAGCGGAGGCACAGAGGTTAAAGTAACTTGTCCAGTGTCACATAAAGAACAAACGAGAATTCGGATCCAGGCATGCTAACCTCAGAGCCCGTGTTTGTGCATGCTTTCTCTTATGGTCTTTAACATCATAACCAGTGGAGAGTGTCACTAATTACTCGTGGGAGAATTTCACAAATCAAGGGAAGTTCAGGGGAAAACTCAAACCGAAGAAATGCAATGGATCTGGAGGAAACTACAGCCCTGCCATTTCTTTTTCTCCAGGTGGAACCTAAGAGGTGCTGTCTGTAGACATAGTCCAAACCAGAGAGGCTCCTTCTTACCTCGTCTTCATCCAGAGACGGCCTGTCCAAGCTATTGTCTTGTGGGCTGTGTAATTTAAAATGTTTTATGGATTTAAAAAAATAATATTTCAAACAAGCCTCACTTTCTTCTTTGGAGGAACATGAGCTGCAATACTTCTATTTCTCAGTTTCCTCCTATAGAAGCACTGAGAGGTTAAAACGAGCAGGTGACAGGCAGGCTGAGGAATTGTCGTGGCTTACAGTCGCTGTCCACCAGGGGGCGCTGCTCCTGAGATTTCAATTTCATTTCCCATTTTAAAAACTGGAACATCTTGGCTTTGATACAAGATCCTGTTTCATTTCAAGAATACTTTTATGGACTGGGATAGTATTATCTAGGAGTGCCTAGAATATACAATGATAGTGACTAAATGTACAAATTAAAAAGTGTTTTTGCATGAGGAAGAACAAAGAAATGTCAATATTGCAGGGTGTTGAAAATAGGTGGTCATTCATATGTTAAAACTTTAACTTATGTGTGAGACTAAAGCAAAAAAATGTTTATTTGGTACAAAATTTATATTTTGACTAGTGCATTTCCTAATATAATTTATATGGACAGTTTAACTGAACAGTATATGTACACGGAAACTTGAATAGGGGATGAAATTTTGTAGGTTTGTCCAGAGTGATGCCCCCGATAAATCCCAGAGTGATTTGAATAGTGAGTAAAGAAGTATTTGCAAAGACTCCTTGGGAGAATGGTGAGGAAGGAGGAAAATTCAACTTCCCCATTTGGAGAATTCCTGATATTCTCACAAGCAATGGGGGTAACCAAATCAATAGATCGAGCCCTCAATCTTGGAGTTTGTTCCTACGAAACTTATCCCCACAAAGAATAAGCGAAGCCTACTTAAAATTAGGCCTAAGAGTCACCCCCAGAGAACCTTTTGTTGCTCAGATGTGGCCTATCTCTCTCTCAGTCAACACGGCAAGCAAACTCACTGGCCTCCCCCCTCTACGTGGGACATGACTCCCAGGAGTGTAAACCTCTCTGGCAACGTGGGACAGGAATCCTAGAATGAGCTGAGACACAGCATCAAGGGATTGAGAGGACCTTCTCAACTGAAAGGGGGAAAAGAGAAATGAGACAAAATAAAGTGTCAGTGGCTGAGAGATTTCAAACAGAGTCGAGAGGTTATCCTGGAGGTTATTCTTATGCATTTTATAGATATCTCCTTTTTAGTTTAAGGTGTATTAGAGAGGCTAGAGGGAAGTTCCTGAAACTGTAGAGCTGTGTTCCATTGGCCATGTTTCTTTTTTCTTTTTTTAAATATGGAACACTTCATGAATTTGACTGTCATCCTTGCACAGGGGCCATGCTAATCTTCTCTGTATCATTCCAGTTTTAGTATATATGCTGCCAAAGCAAGCACAGAAGCCATCTTTCTTCAAGATGAATGTATAATGATAAAGCTTTTGCAATGTGACTGTGTGATTGTGAATACCTTGTGTCTGATGCTCCTTTTATCTATGATATTGACAGATGAGTAAAAACTATGGATTAAAAATAAATAAATAAGAGGGGGACAAATGTTAAATTGAGTAGATTGAAATACTAGTGAATAATGAAAGGGACAGGTAAGGGGCATCGAAAACAGGATGAGCAAAGGTTAAAATCTATTGAGTAGATGGAAATACTAGCGATCAATGAGAGGGAGGGGTAACGGGTATGGTATGTGCGAGTTTTTTCTTTTTTCTTTTTATTTCTTTTTCCGGAGTGATGCAAATGTTCTAAAAAATGATCATGGTGATGAATATACTACTATGTGATGATATTGTGAGTCATTGATTGTACACCATACACAGAATGTTTGTATGTTAAGAATGTTCATGTCCGTGTGTTGTTTTGGTTTGATAATACAAAATAAATTTTTTTAAAAAAAGGATTTTAAAAAGAATACTTTTATGGACCTGTTGGTCAAAGTCTAATTCATCTGAAAAGCTGTGAAGAGGAAAGTAAGACGACACTCAGTTTATAGAATTAGAGTCTGAGAACTGGGGCCCAGGGAGTGGTGTGGGTAGCTCAGGTCTTCATGAATCAGAAGTTCCCTAGGAAAGCAGCAGGGAGAGACGAGAGCAGGATGGCCGGTCTCCAGCCCTCAAGGCCAACGTAAGAATTCCTGTGCGCTGGCTTGACTTCAAGTTTGCTCTCTTGGAGCACCAAACGCACTCTTGCCTCTGGTTAGTTTTGTGTGTGGGGTGGGGGACTCCACACCGGGGCATTAGGACATGAAGGGTATGACCGAGTGAGCACACCAGAGAGAGCAGGGGCAGGTTGGAGAACAAGGATGATCAGGAGTGATGCTTCAACACACCTGCAGGACATGGAGTGATTGTATATTAGGAGAGTCTCAGTCTGTCTGGTGTCAATTTGGAACTTTTCTATCCTTTATGTGTAAGGATATTTATTCCCTCCTGCATGTTCCTCCCAGGGGAGACTGCACTGCCTTACGCTGGGTGTGGGGCTTCCGCTGACCTCTTAGTTGGTCTGTCTAGCTCTGGAAGTCGCCTCCATCACACCCGTACACTGCAAACAGACTCTGGAGTCTGAATCCTCATATTGAATGCTTGCTATAATTTGACTCTACTGTGTCTATTGTCTTCCATCTGTTTTTATTTCCAATAAATACCTTCTATTTCAGAAGAAGGCCACTCTCAATTCTATTCAACAATATTTGCTGCTGACACCTAGGGTACAAGGCACTATGGTAGACAGTGGTAGTCCTGAGATGAATAAAGCTATGAATACGTAATGGATCTTGCCATCAAGTAATTTACAATATAGTGTAGGAATCAAATAATTATCTATACTGTAAAGCAGAATGAGAGGGGTTAGAGAATATAAAGAATGAAAAAAACCAAAAAACAAAAAAACAGGAGTGCAAACAGAACCATGATTAATTTTGTCAGTTGATCCAGGAAACACGTTGTAGAGAAGGTGACATTTGAGCTGTGCACCCAAGGAGGCACAAATGGAGAGGGGTGAGGGGTGCACCTTCCAGGAGAAGCATGTGCCACTCATAGGCAAGGGACTGTGAGCACTCCTGGCATGTCTAAGTAGGGCCACAAATCCACGGGTGCCCTGAATAGGGCACCCAGACCCAGGCCTCTGCTGGATTTTTACGCATCTCTCGTTGGAGGCTCTCTGCCTTCCTCATACATCCTTCAAGGCCCACCTTCAACTCTGCCTTCCCCAGAAGGATTTTTCTGACTGTTCCAGCTCATGCTTCTGCTTGCAGCACGGGGTTTGGGATTGAACTGCAGTGTCTGTGCTGGAATTGCTTCCTCAGCTAGACTGGGAGCTCCTTCAGGGTGAACAGAAGGCTCATCTCATGCTTTGGAGCCTTGCAACCCTAACAGTGACAGTGCTTGATGGTAATAGATGGTTCTGTGCAACCATTCACTGGGACTGACACCTTCATTCTGCCTAAATGCAGCTTATTTCCATCCTCCCGCCTGGTTTGTAGTGGGGACTTAGGATTTAGCTGGTTATGTTTGCTAACACATAAGGGAAATAAGTGCTCAGATGATCACATGAGTGTCCTGCTCAACTGTGGGTAATACCCCCCACCTACCCCAGTGCTGGCAAAGGGGAGTTAATGCCTGCAAAAGCTGGCTGGCTGTGTGTTTGGGAGTGTGTGTGGGGGCGGGTGGTAGGGCACTCAACTTCAGCTTGACTCTCATGCTCTCTGGGCTGAGTCTTAAAAATTGGCATGACCCTGCTAGTTTCATCATTTTCTAAGTTACCTCTGGAGAATGACTCTACTTCCTCCCAGGTTTCTAGTTCTGATGGTTATACGCTGAAGTGCCAGAAGTGCCCTGCAATGCTGGTCAATTGCTTATGGAGCATAGGGGTACTGGGTTTGGCTGCTTGTTCTTGATAAGGTTGCTTGGAAGAAAGCTTGGCTGGAAACCCTGCTAGACCTTTGAAGTAGAGCCCAAAGAAAAGTGCCCTAGCCATCTAGTCTATAGAAAGAGATACTTTCTAACACCACATTTGGATAGGGTCTCTGCACAGCTGAGATCCTCCATTCTGACAGCCTGCCAGACAGCACTGTCAGGTAGAGTTGGGCTAGTTGAGCCAGTTGTACACTGTACAAAAGCATCTGAGCAAAGCGGTAGGAGGGGACTGAAATACAGCTCCCATTCTTCTCACCAAGCAATGCACTCAGTTGAAGGCCTGCATCTGCCTCAAGGAATGCGTGCCTTTTCTTAATTTGTTCCAGGTGCTCTTGTGGAGACAAGACACTAGAGATGCTCATATATATTGAGTGTGCACAGAGCTTCCCAGCTGGTGTGCTGGTATATTATAGATGTGCAACATGCTGGTCATCTCCACCTATGGGGTTGCTGGGCAGGATTGTCACCTAGAGTCACATGAAACCTTCAGCCATAAACAATATGAATTGTTTACCGAGGCGTGCCAGAATAATATCACTATTTTCTACATATGCCATGACGGAAAGCAGTTCAAGAAGCATGGTGCCAGGAAACCTATCTTGTCACTCATCCAGAGGGAACCACTTCACAAAGGGTATGTGTCCATTTGTCTAGCTAGGCACAAACTATGCCCAGCAATAGAGGGTTTTCTGCTTTGCTTGCATGTTAGGTTGTGGGAATTCGTAATCTCCTGGTAAGATCTGGGCAGAAAAAGTCTGGGTCCAGGGCATCTGCCAGTAACAGTGGTTGTAACTGAGTTTCCAGAGGGAAAAAGTTGCTCAAGAATGCACACCTAGATCACAATTTCATAGCTTGAAGTCCCAAGAGGCTTGCTGTCACATGTGCCGGTCTTCCCCATCTGTGCAGGGGTGAGAGACATGAGGGCATGTTAACTGAAAGGTGCCGCTGGGAAGAAGAGCAAAGCAAATGGCCCAATGGGATACCTTAGATTTCCCTAGTTCTGGGGAAATCTGAGATAACATGACCTTGTTCTCCCTGAAGTCCCACGGCTCTGCTCCAGCCACCAGTTTTAGCTCCAGTACAATTGGGAGCTCTTGGACAATCAAATTCCTAGCTCAGAAAAGAGCAGCAGGAGGGATTGAGGGTGGGGGAGTAATTGGGCATTGAGTTCGATTAAAGGCTTGAGGCAAAATCCAGGCTCAAGCTACCTGCTTTCCACGCTCTTACTTGAGCCTTTGTTCCTTCTGTATTCCAATAACTCCACCTTTGCCTGCTCATGGTGATGAGTCCCTGGTAGTATCTCTTGGGCTCTGGTTATTTAGAATGTTGCAAACACACCTCCCACAGGCTGGAGGAGTCTGAAGGTTTAAATTACATACTGACCAATTAATAGTTATCCAACTTGTCCATAAGGATTTACTTTGAGATGTCTTAGTCTAAGATCCCTTGACTAATCTCTCAAAACTAGTCCTTTCCAATTTATTTCCTTCCCTGTTGAGCCATCTGAAACCCTGTTACTATTCCTCTTCCCCCTCTCCTTCAGATCCTGGCTTGAATATGCTGGGCACCTCACCTGTCATTTCTTGCTTCTCCTTCTCCATGTCCTCCTCCTCTTCTTTCCTCACTCCTCCCCTTCTTTTCCATTTCCTTCCTTCCTTTTCCTGATCATGGAGTAAGCAAAGGCCTTTCTGTCTTGTTCTCCAGAACATTTGGAGATTCAAGTGACCTAAGCTTCAAGGCCTCCTAACAAATGAAGTGACACGCCCCTTCCTGTTGAGCAACTGGATATTCTCACGAATGCCTTATAGAATTAGCTCTTAATTCTTATTCAAGAACCTATTTGCAACCCATCCAACTACCCAGTGTTTCCTCTCCCCTTCTTTGTTATTATTTTCCTTTGTCTCAAACTCCTGGTTTCAGCTTTCTCTTTCATTATTGGCATCCTGTCTGGTAGTTTGCTATTAAAAAAGGAACACTTACAAAAAATTTGACTCACCAAGTGACCCCAAAGATGTCTTTCTGACTGTAGCAGAAGCAAAGAGACTCAGTGACACCCTTCACCAGATCTCAAAGCCTGTCACAAGAAAGGCTTATATTCCCCCTTTGCAAATTGCAGAGGCACAGGGATTGTGAGAGTCATTAGACCATACAAACGGTTGTGTAAATTATGTACTGTAAAAGGGCAGCTGAGGGAGCACAGGGAAGCAGAAATTCAGCCTGTGTTCCCCTTACCAATCCGTGCACCTGACACGGGGTTGTGTGTGCCCGAAGAGAGGCTCCTGTTTCTAAATTTCACACAATGAACCAGCAGCAGCCCCCAGTGTCATCGTGGCCAGAGTTCCCACAGTACAATTTAGACACCTAGGTGTTCCTGCACTTGAAGGAATGGATAAGCATCCCACAGAGGCCAATTTGTGGATGGCCACGAATCTGGGGTGCAGGGCTCTGTGCATGATGGAAGGACCTGCAGACCAAGCTCTAGATAGCTACTCTAGGGAAGTATAGAGAATGTTCCAGGGAAACAGCTGTCCCCTAGCTGGATGGATGGGGTGCACCAAAATGGCTGGAACAGATAGGATAATAAGGATAAGACAGCAAAAAAGGTTTACCTTATCTGAGTTCTGCACCACAGAGTAAATCACATTCACTGGTTCCTCTTTGGAGGGGAGCACCTGTAACATATCCATCTTCCTCTAAGTGACGGAGCCCAAATCTCATGAGTTCCACTTCGTACTTTTGCCCCTGCCCATCACCCTCCCCTCTGGCTCCACTTTTTTACTAGATAACCTCCCCTCCCAGCCTCAGCTCTGGTTCCATTCAGCTTCATGGGGATGAGTCAGAGTGGGTGAGTCAGGGAGGGAATGCACAGCAGCTGAACAAGGCCTTGGGGTCCAAACCTCAGGAGCCAAGGTGGGGGTGGGGGTGGGGGTGGCGGGGGTGAGGTCTGGGTGGTTCAGACTGATCCGTCAAGATCTCAGCTACCCATGGACTCTGTGGACCCAGCTGTCCTGTCAGTTCAGATGATACATTGTAGAAGCCTGACCCAGGGTGAAAATAAGGGTGGGAGAGGCAGATAGAAGGAAGGTAGGAGGAGGCAGTGCAGGACAGAATGACTCTGAGTCTGAGAAAAGCAAGCTGCTGCTGCTACCAGACCAGGAAGCCAAGTAGAGTGGGCCTCGGGGTCTGTTCTGGGCTCCTTGAGCAACTTTTACAACCTGCCTGCATGTCCATGGCCACAAAACTGTCCTCATCTCACACCAAGGCTCCCTTGGTTTTGACCCCAGTAGGAGATGTTTCAGTTATAGTCATAGCTCTCATCTAACCTGCAGCCAGGGTCCCAGTACGAGCATCAGAGCTTCATGCCCTGGGGGCTGCCTGGGTGACAGTCGACTTCATTATGTCCCCATAGAGAGGTTCAGGGTGTCATTTCCCTGGCATAGTATTTTCTGGTTGGACCATCCAGACTCTGACCATGGCTGTGGGCTGAGCAATAACAAGTAGATGCAATGGCTGCCTTTGACACCCTCTCCTGGGGTGGGAGGGCCATGAACAGCATCAGCTTACCTTGGGCTGGGAGATTTCATCGTAGATTCTTGTCTCTGCTGGTTGGATGTTCCTGGAAATTGTGATGTATTCATACACTATTTTCTTTGAGTCAGCATCTATTTCACAAGAAAGCCAGAACACCAGTGTGTGAAAGGTGGATTTTTTTTTTAGAGGTTATCTATTTCAAAGCTCTCTTTGAGTTGAAGACATAAAGACCCTAAGAGGATGAATGACCCCCAAGGTTTCTTGACTCTAAATCCAGAGCTTTTTCCATTATACCATGCTGCCGTGATCTGCCCCATCTCCTACCATGTGTCCATCCAGGGTAGATTGGCTTTGATCTCATCTAGATTGAGTCTTAGTGCAGTTCCCATATCTCGGCTTGCTGCCCACATCCAGAGGTCTGTCCATATGGTGCTTGGACTGCCTCTTTCTTTTCTAGGGATTGTTTGTGGTAGAGGAGATAGCTGGTTCAGGTCTCACCCAGAGCTTAGTGGGAATCCTCTTCTGCACTGGAGTCCAGAATAACCTCTGTGTAAGCAAAAGGAGCCTCTTCCCCCAATCTTGGGGTTTGTTCATATGAAACTTAACCCCGCAAATGATAGGCTAAGCCTACTTAAAATCAGGCCTAAGAGAACCTCTTTTGTTGCTCAGATGTGGCCTCTCGCTCTCAGCCAACACAACAAGCAAACTCACCGCCCTCCCCCTCTCTATGTGGGACATGACTCCCAGGGGCATGGACCTTCCTGGCAACGTGGGACAGAAATCTTAGAATAAGTTGGCACTCAGCATCAAGGGATTGAGAAGACCTTCTCGACCGAAAGGGGAAAGAGAGAAATGAGACAAAATGAAGTGTCAACAGCTGAGAGATTCCAAACAGAGTCAAGAGGTTATCCTGGAGGTTATTCCTATGCATTAAACAGATATCACCTGTTTAGTTAAGGTGTAATGGAGAGGCTCAAGGGAACTGCCTGAAAATGTAGAGCTGTGTTTCAGTAGCCATGTTTCTTGAGGATGATTGTATAATGATACAGCTTTCTCAATGTGACTGTGTGGTTGTGAAAACCTTGTGTCTGATAAATCTTTTATCTACCTTTTCAACAGACAAGTAAACATATGGATTAAAAATAAATAATAGGGGGAACAAATGCTAAAATAAATTTAGTAGATTGAAATGCTAGTGATCAATGAAAGGGAGGGGTAAGGGATATGGTATGCATGGATTTTTTTCTGTTTTCTTTTTATTTCTTTTTCTGAATTGATACAAATATTCTAAAAAATGATCATGATGATGAACATACATTATGTGATGATATTGTGAATGACTGATTATATATGTAGAATGGAATGATCGTATGGTAAGAAAAAAAAGGAGGCTCTTCCCCTTGTTGGTGGTGGGGGTGGGGGTCCCACTGCACTTAGTATCTCTACCATTTAGCATTCACTGCCTTGCATAGTTTGTGAACTCTTTATATAAGTGTCTTAGTTTCTTGACTAGATTGATTATCTCTTGTTATATTCTATGTTGGGACATACCTTATCATTACCATCTCAAGGTTAAGCATAGAGTGGTTGCTCCACACACATTTGTTGCTTGATAAATCAATTCATATAGTCAGCAAAAAGTTATTCTCTCCTGTGTTGAGTTCTGTGTGAGGTTTCAGAGATGCAAATACAGGAGAGATAAGGCCTTATTTTTAAGAATTTATGGGATCGTAGAGGCTTTTATTGCCATGTACTCCTTTCCTTTGGTACTGACATGGAATATTTTACATGAAAGTCAAAAAGCTGGCTAGAATTTTACGTATTCACATTCCGAAGAATCTTAACATATCCATAAATAACAGATCCATGAGCTGAGCAATATCACAGAGATTCAATGTTTTAGAGTTTGGTCTGCCCTAGGCCCTGCCCCAGAATAGGTTGGTAATCCAGAGTGAGTACCCACCCTTATCTCATTTGTACGTGCAAAGGTTGGCCCTTCTTTTTCCATGGGAGCTTGTGAGGTATTGAAGACAGTTGTCTCTCTGAGAGACCCTGCATATCATCCATGGCCTAAGCAGGCTGCGTGAATTCTCCCCAACATGAGGCCATTTGGCTCATGTCATAAACTCTCTTCCCCTAGAAAGCCTCCTTCTGCCCCATGCCCAGACCCTTCAAATATAAGCATAACAGCTAACATTTATTGAGTACTCACTATGTACCAGGCACTGGGCCAAGATTTTATATGTGTAATCCACATAACCTATTTATTCAATGTAATCCATTTAATCCACTTGATAAACATATGCAGCAAGCCTTATTATTATGCATATTTTACAACTGAGAATACTGAGACAGTAATAAAGTAACTGGCCTGAGATCCCAAAGCTGATAAATGATCAAACAGGGACCATCACCCTAGACTGAATGCAAAGCACATGCTTAGTTTTAATTTGAAGCTGTGACCGCCCCATTCCTTCCAATTGTTATCTAGGGAACTTTATAGCTGGGAACTTACCAGGGCTCTTACTGAAGGTATCCAAGAAGGAATCTGAGAAATCAGAAACAAAGAAGAGTCAGGAACATGGCAACAGAGGTTTTCTACATCCGTGTCTTTAATTGGGATTGGTGGGTGGAGAAGAGCTTGGGTGGACTTGAGGGTAGGGGACATGGGAGGCTGTAATGATTCACCAGGGAGCTGAGACCAGGTTTTTCACATTGAGAATGGTACAATTACAGAAGGATCCAGAGGGACCCAAGTGATCTAGTGATGATCAAGGAATGCAAAACTAGTACATATGCTTCACGACTCTCCAAAAGTCATAGTTAGAATACATTAGAATTGGTCTTCTACATTGAAGACCCTCTAATCCAAACTTCATTTCACATGGGGGGGACACTGAGCCTGAGAGGAGAAGACACATGTCTAATGAAGGACTGCTTGTTAATGGCAGGGTTAAAATAGAACCTAAGTTCTGGGCCCAATACACTGGTGATCTGGGAATAGATTCTGGAGACTGTTAAGGGTAACGTCATGCAGGGAGGTGGGCCTCAATCTGGGAGGTGATGAGGTGGTGGGGTGGGGGTTGCAGAAGAGCTGATTCCTTTGGACAATGGACTTCAGTCCCAGGAAGAAAGAAGGGGCCTTTCCTCCGTTTACCTTCTGAGAAAATCCTACCTTGTCTTCTCTTGTAAAAACAGAACAAAAGCACTGAAGACAGAATGAGGACAACCAAAAAGAGCACAGCCAGGACACTCAGCAACCCACGGAGGCGGGTACGATGGCCCATGTTAATATCTGGAAATAGAAGATGCAGGAAATGGGCCTGAGAGGCTGGGCAGGCTTGTCCACACTCAGGGGCGCTCGTGAAATCAGGTGCCCTCCAGGGGAGTGCAAAAGGTCCTGGGGAAATGCTAAAGCTCCTAGGGAAGCTGCAATTACTGATTATATATATAGAACAGAATAAGCATATGTTAAAAAATATAAATAAATAAATAAAAGACTTTGTATCCTCCCTGCTTATATTTCACCTGGATATTGACAAATTATAATTAAGCAAGCAAATTGCTTTGAGGATTAAAAAAAAATAAAAGTCAGGATAGAAACTCTGAATCAGAGGGTCAGGCAGGTTGCCCCCGCACACCCCGAAATGCTTGGCGTCTCTCAGAAGGCTTTGGGCTCTCGCCAGCAGGCCTCCTAGGTCTCCCGTGGGACAAGGGTGGCATATTTCCAGGTTCCCTCAGGGACCTGGACAGAGTTTGTCACCTGCACAGAGCTGCCGGGAAGAAATGGAGTCCGAGTTGTTGCTGACAGGGTTCCAGGCTGTGCACGTATACGTGAGCTCTTGGTCCTCAGGGGTCTGGAAGATTCTAAGGAGATTGCTCTCTTCTCCCAGGGGACTCCAGCTGTAGGTTACATCCTGTTCGTCCTTTTCTGCAGAGCACGTCAATGTGACATTGCAGGTATTGTTCACAGAGGTCATTAAGCTCTGTGTAATCTTTGGCTTCCCAAGCCGACCTGTGAGGAAATGACACGCCACTGGGGAGCCGGAATCGGCCTGAAACAGCTTGCCAGAGCCGATTGTTATATTTTCAAGAAAGTTGCAAGGTCATTTTAAAACACAAGAGCATTAAAAATTAAATTACCAAAACATAGTTAAATAAATGATATGAAAACGAAGAAAAAAATGCTAATATTTTTTACATTTTACTTTTATGAGTACGCTTTAATTTTTCAAATTTTTATTTATACTAGACAATAAATTTGTATTAGAGGAATTGTGGGTTTACAGAAAAATCATGTCTAAAATACAGAGTTCCCACATACCTCCCTATTATTTACGCCTTGCATTGGTGTGGCACACTTGTTATAACTGTGAAAGAACATTATTATAACAACTATTAATTATAGTTCCATGGCTACATTTGGATTCACTGTGCAGTATAGTCCTATTGTTTGTTTGTTTTTAAATTTTTAGTCTAGTAACAGGTATATAACCTAAAATTTCTCCTTTTAACCACACTCAAATAAGTGTGCTCCTGAGGTTATTTACACCCACTGTCTCTGCACTCCGTAGTGGTGTGCTAGGAGGCATGTTTTCCTAACTCTGCATGAGCCACGGTTGGAGTGTTCACACCACAGAAATTGGAAAATGCTACAACTGGAGCTTGATTTGCTGTTTTATTGATTGCCACTCCAGGCTGAAGAAAGCAATGGAGAAAATGTTACTCATGCAGATAAAAATTTTAAATGAATCATATCTGTACTCATTACCTTCTGAATAGCACATGCACAAAAATGAAGAAAAATTCTTCCAGTGTTCAAAAACCATTATCCAATTTAGCAAAGTCACTCATGTCATTGATGAATGAGTGACATTCTTATATATACATCTTGCATCTTTGTTGAACCACTTTTTTTTCTTATAGTTAATGTAAATGAAAATATCAACTAACATTCATACCTGAGCTACACTCTCATCATTTGCAACCATAGGGATATAAGTGTTAGGCAAAAAGCGATGAGAATCTGTGAGAATTGGTTGTTGCTTATATGGAATTTACCATAAAGAGTATAGTCTATTCTATTATCATTCATGAAATGATTAGCTATAACAACAATTGGTACAGATATGGGTTAGTGGAAAACGAACCAAACTGTGTATTGGACATATTTCTATATATCTATTTTTCTTTAGCAACTTGCTTTAATTTTTTTTTTTTTTTTTACATAGGCAGGCACTGGGAATCGAACCTGAGTCTCTGGCATGGCAGACGAGAACTCTGCCACTGAGCCACTGTCACACCACCCAGCAACTTGCTTTCTAAGGATGTCCCTATCACTGTTTGGTATTTGCTTATTTTTAGAAAGACAGTTTTTGTGTAGTGGGTGTTGAGATGGTGGACAGTAGTGAGGAATAGGGTTTCCATCTCATTTAGCTCAGCAGAAACAGAGATGATACCTGCACAGGAGTCAGAATCGTGGCTGACCAGTCTTGATCCTCTCAAGCCAGAAAGTGTGGAAGCCACTGGGGACCTGGTTTGGAATCTGGACTTTACTACTTTTTACCTGTAGAATGCTGGAGATGGACAATGCCTTCACTGAGCTTCAGTTTCCTCATTTAATAACATGAGGAAACAATGTCCTCCTGATAGGCTTTTTTGGGGGGTCAGGATTAAATGAGATATCATATATAAAAGACCAGTCTAATATCTATCTCTATCTCTATCTCTATCTCTATGTCTGTCTATCTATCTATCTATCTATCTATCTATCTATCTATCTATCTATCTATCTATCTATCTATCTATCTACCTACCTACCTACCTATGCTTGTATGTACATCAGGTATCTATGGAAAGAGATTAACAGAAACTGGTAACAGTGATTGCCTCTGAAAAGGGACAATTAGTTTTCACTATATACGTTTTTGCTCTGTTCATGCACATGTGGCTTAAAAATATATATAATCTTTGCATGTTTTTTAAAATTATGTGATAGAATGCCAGACAGATGGTGTGCTATGAATGTTAATTCCCTTCTCTTTATCTTCTCAGCTAGTCACTCATAAGGCACAGATTTTATTGTATGAACAGTATGGCTCTTTAAAAATATACTGTGATTTGCTCTAATTGCCAGGTGGTATAATACCTCCCTAAGGTTGAGTGGGCAAAACTAAACATATAAGAAGATGAAAGCAAATATCTCACAGTTGAATACCTTCTTTACTTTATCAACCAAAGTCCTTGAATGAGTCAAATATTTTCCAAAGTGTCCACACTTGGGTATAGTTCTTTGACTAAGCCCCTCAAGCCCAACTCAGAGCCTCCTTCCTCTAAGAAGTTCTTCATAGCTAGATTTTTTTTTAAAGGGCTAATGATTTAAAAATTAATAATAACTATTAGTTATTGAGCATCTATTTTAAGGCATGCACTGTACTAGGTTTTCACCCAACAATATCTCATTTAATTCCACCTGTCACGACTAGCGCCATTCTAGGGATGAAGAAACTTAGGCCCAAAGAGGTTAAACAGCTTGCCCAAGGTCACATAGCTGGCTAGCAAAAATTCTGTCTGATTTCAGTGCTAATGCTCTTAATACCATGCCTTCCATCCAGACACAACCTGACTCAAGTATCCTACATTAATAGAGCACTTTTAATTGTCAGGTACTATGTTAGGATCTGGGAATATTATGATTCATTTATTCTTTTTTCCATTCAACAAATACTTTTAGAGCACCCACCGTGTGCCTGACAATGTAAGTGTTGGTGACCAAATGATGAACTGAATATACGAAGCCCATGCCTTTATGGAACTTGCATTTTAGTGGTTTAACTATATGCCTGAATTGTTTCTATCACAACAGTATTAACTACAGTTAATGGGTTTTCTGCTGTGGGGAAGATAGACAGTAAGACCCTAGAGATATGACCCAAATACTCTCTATGCTAGAAACTAGTCATACCCAAAAGAAATATAATGGGAGTTACATATGTAACTTGAAAGTTTCTAATAGCCACATTTAAAAAGTGAAAAGAAACAAGTGGCACTGATTTCAATAATATATTTTATTTAATTAATATATCCAAAATATCTTTAAAAATAATATAAAACTTATTAATAAGTTGTTTTATGTTCTTTTGTGTGTGTGCCAAGACTGTGAAATCTGATGTGTATTTTACTCTCATAGTGCATCTCAGAAAGGACGAGCCATACTTTCTAGTTCTCAGAGCCACATGTGGCTAGTGGATACCATATTGAACAGCACAGCTCTAGTCTAGTGCTTGTAAAACATTAGCACACATAGGAATAATACAGAGAGAGTATTAAGACAGATTACTGGGCTTTATTCCAAAGTGGAGTGAGGTCTCAGAATGTGCATTTCCAACAAGCTCCCAGTTGACGCTAATGCTGTGAGTCTACAGACCACACTTTAAACAGCATTGCATAACATACGGCCCACATCTTCCAGCGAATTGTGGCAATTATAATGGTAATAAATGTCTCTAATATTTTACCTTAAAAAGGCACTTTGCATTAGCTATTAGACAAATGTAAATTAAAACCAAAATGAGATATCACTACACTCCTGTCAGAATGACCTCACTAAAGTATTGATAATACCAAACACTGGTGAGGATGCAGAGAAGTTGGATCATTCACACTTTGCTGGTGAGAATGTAAAATGGAACAGTTATTATAGAAAATATTTGGCAGTTCCTTATAAAACAAAAAATGACTTACCATGGGACTGCATTCTTGGGCATTTATCCCAGGGAAATGAAAAGTTTTTTCATGCAGAACTTGTATACGAATGTTCATAGCAGCTTTATTTGTAGAAGCCCCCAAATTGGAAACAACCAAAATGCCCTTCAATATATAAATAGTTAAATGAACTGTAGGACATCCATACCATGGGGTACTATTTAGCAATACAAAGGAACAGATTACTGATATACTGATTCATTCAACTTATTCAGTTGAATGAATTTCAAGGAAATTATGCTGGGTATAAAAAGTCAATGTCCACAAACAGACATTTGCACACCGATGTTCACAGCAGCATTATTCACAATCGCCAAAAGATGGAGACAATCCAAGTGCCCATCAATTAGACGAATGGATAAGCAAAATGTGGTCTGTACATATGATGAATATTATGCAGCATGAGACAAAATGATGTCCTGAACCACATAACAAGATGGATGAGCCTTGAGGACATAATGGTGAGTGAAATAAGCCAGACACAAAAGGACAGATACTGTATGATTTTGCTTTTATGACCTTGGTAAAGGTAAACTCAGAGGTTTGTAATACAGAAAATAGGGGACCTAGAGATACACAGAACACTAGAGAGGGGTGAACAGTTAGCTAATGAGGTTGAACTTAAATGAAAGGGAATGGAGAGAAGTGAAGGTGGATCATTAGTGGGTTTATAAGTAATATTGCCATATTGAAGGTGAACATGATTGAAAGAGCCATGTATCCCACCAATTAACACTACAAATATAAATAAGTTCTCACAGGAACCACTTCAAAGGTATGAATCTTGTACAGAGAGTTTATAATATTGGGGTATAGGGGGGGAAACTACTATTGCATGCTATGGGCTATGTTTAACAGGAAGACATCAACAGTACCGCCGCAATACCAGGGGTAAATAATGGCAGGAGTTGTGGGGGAGGACAAGAGTTAAGGGGAGGTTTGAATTTTCTCTTTGGTGAGGTTATGTTTAATCAGTTAGCTTATTTTATTTTGGGGGAGGACAATGAAAATTGTCTAAAATTGAGAGTGTTGATGATTATATCACTAAGTGAGGATAATGTGAGATATGGATTATTGACTTTGGACATTGTACACGATGCTCTATGGATGGAGGTGGCTGAAGGATACATTGATGAGAAGTAGAATGGTGAACTGTGGTATATACATATGATGGACTATTGTGCTGCTTCAGAAAAGAATGAAGTTGTGAGGCATACAATGTTGTGAATGAACCGTTGGGACATTATGTGATGCAAAATAAGCCAGTTAGAAAAGAGCAAATATTATATGGTCTCATTTAGAAAATACTTATAAGAAAATTGGTACCTAGATTGTAAGCTTTTGCAGCAGTCACATTTTGTCCAGATCTGTTATCATTATTTCTAGATTTTGAGAGGCTGTGCTATATAGGTATGACCCGATATTTCCCTGGAATTTGGGTACCTGTGTGTCACCCAGGGCTTGGAGTAGGAGTGCTGCAGTTATGAAGGTCAGCATTGCCACATACAACAACTGTTAAAGAAATTGAAAAAGAGATCAGACTTCAATTAGAGATAAGAACTAAGCCAATGGGGATGGGATTAAGGTAAATCAGAACACACAGGTAAGGAAGATATTGTATTTTAAGACCATCTACTCTATGAGACCAAAGGAACAGAGGTTTCTTTAATTTTGTCCAAAACCTATATTTTCTGTAGCACATAATCTACTCAACTAGTCTGGATAGCGCATTTAAACAACCCAAACACAGGGAGCCCAGGTTGGGATGAGGGTTTATAATTCTGTATAGCTTAATGTAATGCTTAGATACATTCCAGAGTATGTTGAACAGATAAATAAAAAGTATTGGCAAAGTCCCATGAGGGATGGGAGAAAAAAATATGGAGCTATTAAACTTTACCATAGGGGAAATCCCTGATACTGTACCAAATATTAGGGACACCCAAATCAATAGACCAAGCCCTTGATCTTGAGGCTTGCTCTTGTGAAGCTTATTTATGAAGTGGAGAAGCTAAGCTTCCTTATACTTATGCCTAAGAGTTATTTCCAAAGGACCTTTTTTTGTTGTGCAGATGTGGCCTCTCTCTCTCTCTCTCTCTAAGCCCAATTCTGCAAGTAAAATCATTACTGTTCCCCTTACATGGGACATGACATGCAGGGGTGAAAGTTTCCCTGGCAATGTGGGAGATGACTCCCAGGGATGAGCCTGGTCCTGACACCATGGGATCAACAATGCCTTCTTGCCCAAAAGACGTTTGACTCTTACTGAGATAGTTCAAGTAGAATTGAAAAAGGAGGCCACTCTTATCCAAGCTTCAGCTAGGTATGCTATTTATCAAAACCATTCCTGCCAACCGTAAGGAAAACCTAGGGCTACCGTAAGGAAAACCTAGGGCTTTATCTGAGATTCAACAAAGGTTCCATGCACTAGGATTACCTTCCAGAAACCTACAACCTCCAGATGGGTCCCTAGGCTAGATAAGTCCTGAAACACAGAGGATCCAGCCCCTAACTTCAACTAATTCCATCCCCCTATTCCACAATTACTGACACCCCATTCCAACGTGAAAAATTTAGAATGGGCATAGCCTAAAGATTAAGAGAAAGAACAAGGAGAAGGTGGAGTTAATACAGAGAAGAAAAGATTTAACAAATGAGTATGACTGCTGAATTATTATATCGATATTTCTTTTAGTCTCCAGTGTCTTGGAACAGCTAGAAGGAAAAACCTAAAATTATGGAACTGTAACCCCTACCAAACTCTGAAATCTGTTCTATAACTAATTATTGCAGTGTGCTTTGAAATTCATTGCTTTTTTGTATATTTGTTATTTTTCACAAAAAAATTAAAATAAAAAAATTCTATTTCAAAGGGATATATATTGCATGATTCCATTTAGATTCATTTAGATTACATTTGTGAAATAACAGAGATGAAGAACAGATCAGTGGCTGCCAGGGGTTAGGTATGGTGGAGAATGGAATGGGTGTGGCTATAAAGTGGCAGCATGATGGAATTTTTTGGTGACGGTTTAGTGAAAAATCTCGATTGTGGCAGTGGTTACAGCTACATATGTGGTTAATTTGTGTAGAGGTATATACACAAACAAATGAGAACATGTGAAATCTAAATAAGCTCTGTGCATTGTTCCAGTGTCAATCAGTATGTTTTGTTATTGTACCATAGATATACAAGATGTTAAGGTTGAGAGAGGCCGGGTAAAAGCTGCTCAAGACTTCCATGTACATTTATTTGTACCTTCATGTGAATCTATGATTAATTCAAAATTAAAAAAAATTTTAAAGCATATATTTGCATATACTATCTCACTTCGTCTTCACAACAAATCTGGGAAACGGGAAATGTGATTATTTCCATTGTACAGAAAAGGAAAACAAGACCCAGGGAATAAAATATTGAAGAATGGTTACTGTGCTGATTTGAAACTGTTATGCACCCCAGAAAAGCCCTGTTCTTTTAATCCTAATCCAATGTTGAGGAGGGCAGCCAT
The DNA here is from genome assembly GCA_004026745.1 of Myrmecophaga tridactyla. NCBI lineage: Eukaryota > Metazoa > Chordata > Mammalia > Pilosa > Myrmecophagidae > Myrmecophaga > Myrmecophaga tridactyla. The sequence goes on along the minus strand of PVIY010015666.1, from coordinate 32,023 downwards.
GTTCTTTTCATTCTGATCCAATATTGTGGGTGTGACTCTTGGATTAGGTTGTTTCCATGGAGATGTGACACACCCAATTGTGGGTATGACCTTTTGATTAGATGGAGATGTGACTCTGCCCTTTCAAAATAGGTCTTAATTAGTTTACTGGAATTCTTTAAAAGGGGAAATATTTTGGAGAAAGCTCAGACACAAACATTTGGAGATGCTAGGAGTGTCGACATAGAGATGCTTAGAGAGACTGTACGAAACAAGGACAAAGATGCTTGAAGAGAAGAAATCTCCAGCCCTGGAAGATGCTAAACTAAGCATGAAACCCAGAGATATGCCACAAAGCAGCTAAATGAGGGCCCACAGACACTTGGAGAGGAAACCACTGGAATCAGAAGCACAAAGCAAAAAACTGGGAGCAAGGACCTCAGATGCCAGCCACGTGTCTTCCCAGCTTACAGAGAAATCCCCTTTCTTCAGAGCCAAGGTACTTTTTTTCTGGATGCCTTAGTTTGGACATTTTTAAGGCCTTTAAACTGCAAACTTTTAACTTAAAAAATCCCTTTTATAAAAAGTCAATCTATTTCTGATATATTGTGTACTGGCAGCTTTAGCAAACTAAAACAGTAACACATCTAAAAACTGGCAAAGCCAGTACTAAAATAATGGCACATTCTCTCTATACATACTGATGATAGGAAAAAGATTTGGGAACCCAATTGTTAGAGATAGAGGTCCTCTTTAAATATTAAATTTGCAAAGTAAACAAAACAAAACAAAATGTAAACAAAGCTCTCTGTTTTCCCAAAACTTACGGTAAACTCGAAGGTTGTAGTTCTTGCTGATGGTGGTAGCGGGAATGGAGTCAGAGGTCTGAATATTTATGTTTGCTTGGTAGACTCCTGCATCTTCCATTTTCAGCTTGCTGATCACCAGGTTGTAGTTATTGACTGAGACATTTAATCGACCAAAATAATTCTCATGGGTCACAGTAACTTCAGGTGCTCTTCCTGAATCTTTTGGTATTACAAAGGCAACAGATGTTTTGGAAGTCCAAGCAATGCTGGTAACTTGCTGTGGCTCTTGGATATTTACAGGGAAAGTGACTGACTCTCCCAGAATGCCATTCACTGTGAGGAAGTCAGCATCTCTTCCAGTTGCTTCCAGCCCTAAAGACACAAATAGACAACTGTAGCAATCTGACTACTGTACTTTTTTAGAGTTCCCTGTCTTTCCAGTCTTGAGACTCCCTGAGAATTTTTTGGGGGGTGGGGGGGCATCCTACTCTACGTATGCTTCATATGCTGCGATTACATAAATTTTCTAAAAGATTCTCATTCAAAAACTAAATTTCCTAGTGAATTTTAAGGGATCAATGTTTACTAAAAACACTTTTACCTAGACTCATAGACTCTGAGATCTGGATGGAATTTGTAAGATAAAGATATAAACCTCCATAAGGTACAAGATATTAAGTGTCTTTCCCAGGGTCATATTGCCAAGTGCCGGCAGAGCTGGGACCAGACCCTGGGATGTTCAGGCTGCTGGACTCCCAGGTAATTACTCTTTCTTCTACTGTGGTCTTTGAAAAAGCAAGTTATGTTTGTGCTTTTATACCTGGAAGATATAGGCAAAGAATGCTTTAGAGGTTCTGGAGTAAATATTCCCCAAGTTGGCGATTTTTTTGGAGTCTTTTTGCTCAGTGCTATATCTCCAGTGTCTAGAAAAATACCTGATGCTTAATAAGTGCTTAATAAATATTTGTGGAATGAATGAATAAGCAGAATTTGCTTATCTGTTGCCTGGGCTCTCTTGGAACAATTTCTGAAATAAAAAAGTTCATTAATTTATTCATATGTTTATGCATGAATTCATGTATTTATTCAGGGTCAGCTTTATTCCAAATGCTATAGAAGTATTTTTAATTTAATTTAACTTATATAATACAGACATATGCTAAGCATCAACTGTTTTAATCATGATGCAAGGAACTGAGTATGCAATGGTGAGTAAAAATGGACATAGTTCCTGCTCCCTGGAACTTGCAGTTAAAGGAGGAGAACAACATTGATCAGACAACCACATAAATAAATGTAAATATCATGGAGCTTTGAGAGAGAATAGCAGAGGCACTTGATATGTTCTGGAAATCCAGGGAACACTTCCAGGTAAATTCTGAAGGATGAATCTGAGTTAAACAGCAAAGACGGGAGATAATTTTCCAGACAGAGAGAACAGTATGTACATAGATCCTGAGGTAAGAGAGTACTTGGCCCTTGAAGACAGTCTGTGAGGGCATAGCCTTATGCCTTGCTACATCACTTGTGTCTGCTGTAGCATTTGGCCTAGAGGACAATCTTGATAAATATTGAATCAGTAAATGATGTAATAGAGTGAGTTCATTGCAGCAATACACTTTGGAACTGATGAAGGCCAAAACTAACCCCTAAATAATAGAACCAGGAAAAGGCAATGAACTCAAAACACTTAAGAGGTAAATTAGGACTTGGTGAATGTCCAGTGTGGGTATGTGTATGTGTGTTTGGAAATGTTAAAGAAGGAAGACTCAGTGTTAATTTCCTAATTTCTAACTTGGGATACTGAGAATATAAAAAAGTACCACCAACTGAGATCAAGAATACAGGAAGAAGAGCAGATTAGTGGGAAAGATGAGCTGATTTGAAACACATTAAGTTTGAGGTACTTGTAGGACCTCTATATATTCACCATATGACTACTTAAATGAGTTTAAAGCCTGAAGGAGAAGAATGACCAAAGAAACTGACTTGGAAATCAATAATATAGAGAATGAATAAGATATTCTGTTGATAATTATAGAGTGATAAGAGCAGTGAACCAAGAACAGAACTTTGGGTAACATCAACCTTTAAAGAAAGAACATCAGAATGCTGTTTCTTGAAGAAATAACAAAAGAGAGAATGAGCAGATATAAAGTGAACAAAGGGATTGTGATATCCAAAAATTCACAGAGGTAGAGATTTTCTGGAAGGAAGGTTGTGCCATGAACAGGAGTGAGGTGCCAAAAATAAGATCTGAAAGAATATTCATTTGATATGTGGGCTTCTTTTTTCAGGTTATACGGTTGGTTGGTTATTTGAACCCAGCAACACCACTGGATAAAAACTTAAATGCATGATAAATTTGAAAACAATCTTCACATAAACATCAAGGAACTGACAAGGTGCCGAGGATTTCCAAGGGTAAAATCTATGAGAAAATGAGAACCTGGGAGGTAAATGGAACACTAAAGCCACTTCTCACCTGATGGCATTTTCTAAGACTGGTTAACTTCACCTTCTGTTTTGACTGCTTATGGAAGTGAAGGAGAGAAATAAAATACTTGTCTTTCCCAAGGTGGGGAAATCTATTAAGTGTTCCTGTACTCTTAGAGCTGGCCCCAAAGTGCTCTGTCTTTAGAGTAGGGGGTTATCTTCAAACTCCAGGAACTGCAAAGAAAGTTACCTGGATGGTAAACAAAACTTAGAAAGGGGGCAATCTATATTTGAGAAGTTATAATCAAAACCACACTTTCATTAAGAATATTTAATCCAAATTCTTGTCATCTTTGTTTAAAAACCTCAACCCATGAATTGAGTTTAATGTGATTCTGGAATGGTTATGCCCCTAGATTCCCAGAAGATGCAAACACAAATCTTCTCTAGAGGAAGAAACCTTCAGTCTAGGCTTTACAGAATTCCCATAAATAACTTGCATAGTAGTTCATGGTAAAAATTAGCCAAACACAAAGGAATAAAGCACCACAAACAAGAAGCAGCAGAAGCAATAGATTATAAAAACAGATCTGCAAAGCTTAAAAACTGAAATGATCAGATGCTTTTTGCAAACAGTTATGTCTAATATATTTAAGGGAAAAAGTTTCAAAATATATCCATGGAATAGAAAATCATAAAAATTTCTGGAAATCAAAAATAGGGAACTGAAACTGAAAAGTCATCAGATGGATTTAGTTGTCATTTAGACATAGCCAAAGAGGAAATTAGTAAACTAGTAACTAAAGTAAATTAGTAACTACAGGCAGAGCAGAAAAGTTACTCAAAATGAGTTAAGAGAGATAGAGAGTTGGAAAATATAAAAAAAAAATTAAGAAATGTGGAGGATAGAATGAGTACAAAAACAAAAAATCTAATTGGAGTTCCAAGAGAAGACAAGAGATAGAATGAGGCAAAGGTGATATTAGAAGAGATAACAACTTAAAATTTTCTAGAACAGATGAGAGGAGTCAATTCCAAGATTTAAGAAACCCCCAAAATCTCAAGCAGGATAAGTACAATTTCCACACCTAAGTACACCATAGTAAAACTCTAGAACACCAAAAACAAAAACAATATTTTAAAATAGGTAGGGAAAGAGCACAGAATAATTTTGAATGAGTTAGAAATGGACTGACATCTGATTTCTCAATTGTAACTATGGGAGATAGACAATGATAGTGCTGAAAGAAAATAAAAGCAAACCTAGAATTCTACATACAACACAAATACCTTTCAAGAATGAGGATGAAATAAAGATATTTTCAACAAACAAAATCAGAAAGGTTACCATAAGCAGGTATGTGATAAAGTAAATTCTAAAAGATATGCTTCAGGCAGAAGGAATGTAATCTCTCAGTAGGATTGATTGTCTGAGATGAAGAGCAAAGAAAGTTGTAAATAGGTGGAAAACCTAAATTAGCATTGGCACTATAAAAATGCTCTCCGAAGTTAAAAAAAAAAAAAAAGAAAGCTAGATGGAAGTAAACTATCCAATAGCAATAACAAATAAGTTAGGAGGTAAATAATTGGATTTCAAGTGTCCTAAGATCTTTGTTCAGAAAGAGGTTAAAGGTATGGTAAGAAGGAATATTAAACTTTCTAACATAATCCTGGAAAGAATACAACTAGGGTGAGTACTTCCAAACTAAATGGGGATAAAATGAAATGAGTGAAATTATAAATAAAAATGTAACAATAGAGAGAGAAAGAGGCGTAGAATATATAGCTTAAATTGAAAGTACAAAATAAGAGTGTAGATAAAATCCTACCATCTTATAATGATACTTTTACTAAGTATAAATGAACTATAAAATTCAGTTATAAGACAGAATTTGAAAGACTGGCTTAAAAAATTTAAGTATAAGCTATATAAAACATAAAGATGTAGACAGCTTGAGAATAAAAAAAATTGGCAAAATATATTCCAGGGAAACACTAGCCAAAAATATATATTAATATATATTAATTAATATAACGATATTTTAATATGGCTGGTTGGCTTTAAGGCAAAAAGCATCACTGGAGATAATGAGGAAATGTTCTTATTGATAAAAGATTTATACGACCCAGAAGAGATAAGAAGTATTTATGAATATGCTATTTAATAACATAGGTTTGGAATATTGAAAGCAAAAATTTAAGATGTACAGGGAAAATAGATAAGTCCATATTCACAGTGACAGATTTTAACTTACTGTCAATAATTGATAAAACAAGCATACACATACATCCCTAAAATCCCCCAAATAGCGATTTGTAAAATGATTGCACATGTAACACAATGGACAATAGAATACCATATACAACTATAGAATATTTAAAAAAAAAACCTTTATGTAATGGTTTCTTAATGGCAACAAATTTCAAAGTTAGCCATCATATAAATTATTTTTATGATCATGATCTAGTTTGCTAGCTGCCGGAATGCAATATACCAGAAATGGAATGGCTTTTAAAAAGGGGAATTTAATGAGTTGCTAGTTTACAGTTCTAAGGCCGAGAAAATGTCCCAATTAAAACCAGTCTGTTGAAATGTCCAATCAAAGGCATCCAGGGAAAGAGGCCTTGGTTCAAGAAGGCCAATGAAGTACAGGGTTTCTCTCTCATCTGAGAAGGCACATGGTGAACACAGTCACAGTTTCTCCCTCGGCTGGAAGGGCACATGGCGAACACAGTGTCATCTGCTAGCTTTCTCTTCTGGCTTTCTGTTTCATGAAGCTCCCCCAGAGGCGTTTTCCTTCTTCATCTCCAAAGGTTGCTGGGTGGTGGACTCTCTGCTTCTCGTGGCTATGTCGTTCTGCTCTGCTCTTTCTGAATCTCTCATTCTCCAAAATGTTTCCTCTTTTATAGGACTTCAGAAATTTATCAAGACCCACTCAAATGGGTGGAGACATGTCATCACCTAATCCAGTTTAACAACCACTCTTGATTAAATCACACCTCCAGGGAAATGATCTGATTACAGTTTCAAACATACAGTATTGAATAGGGATTATTCTGCCTTTATGAAATGGGATTTAGATTAAAACATGGCTTTTCTAGGGGACATACATCCTTTCAAACCAGCATAGATCACAAGGTGATTATGCTAGAAACCAATTAAAAAAATAACTAGAAACCTCTAAATATTTGTTAATCAAGAAACATGTGTCTAAATAACCCATAAGTCAAAGAAGAAACCATAATGGAAATTTAAAAATATTTTGCTAATGAAAATACTTCATAACTGAATTTGTGGATATAAGATGGAAACATAATTTTATATGCATATTACCAGAAAGAAAAATGACTGAAAATTAATGAACTAAGCATCTGTTTCAAAGTGTTGGAAAAAGAATAGGAGAAAAGCAGAGAGAAAGAAATAGTAAAGAGCAGAAATGAATCAATTGGAAAACAAACATAAAAAAAGATCAACAAAGTCAAACGGTATTTCTTTGAAAGAGTTAATAAAATTGAGTAGAAAAATTGATCAAGAAAAAGGAAAGAAGGCACAAGTAATAATTTTAGGAATGAGAAATAATGCTAAAATATCAAAAAGGTAAATAGAGGAGGTTCAAAGCAACTTTATGGCAGTAAATTTAAAATTTGATATAGTGGACAAAGTTTTAGAAAAAAATATAACTTCCAAATGCAATTGAGAATAAACAAAACCCCAAATATTCTATAACAAATAATAAATTTGAGTCACTAATAAAATTTGACCTATGCAGAAAACCCCAGGCTCAAACAGCTTCACCAGCGAGTTCTAAAAAACAGTAAAAAAAAAAAAAAAAAACAAACACAGCCGTATAACTTTCACACAAACTCTTCTAGAGAATTTTCCAATTTACTTTATAAGATTAGTGTGTCCTTAATAACAAATCCCAAAAAGTATACCGTAACAGGGGAAACTCTCACTTATGAAGATAGATGCAAAAGTCCTAAACAAAATATAGCAACCCAAATCCAGAAATTATGAAAAAGAAAATTGCATCATAACAGTGCAGGCTTATCATATTGATAAAATATTTAATTAATCCAGAAATGGTAAGAAGTCTCAATGAGTATGCATTTAATAACATAACCTCCAAAATATCTAAAGCAAAAATTTACAGAACTATAGGGCGAAATAGATAAATCCACAATGACAGTGACAAATTTTAACTTATTTTCAATAATTGATAAAACGTGGACACACACAAACACAATTTTTCAGCTAAAACATCTCTTCCATGTTTTGCTTTGGAATGCTGGGCCTGGGACTCTGCAAACTACGCTTCTCCTTTGACAGCTGGCCCCTGTTAGCCTCTGTCAATAGGTGGGCTAGAAGGAGACTGCAAGGCTGGAGAGGAAAGAAGTGACGCTTCGTGTTTGCTTTCTTGCATCTGACAGTGTCACCCCAGATATGTCCCTCCCTCCCAACAGAGAGAGCTGATTGCAGTAGCAACACATGATTCCAGTTTGCAGTCTTCCAGGGCTCCCAGAACCAGCCTCTTTGCACCTCCTTAGAAACACCAGCATTGACTGGCTGCTCCTCAGAAGCCTGGGTCCCAGCTCCGAGGGCCCCTTCTCTGAGCTCCTCAGGCAGCAGTACCAGCTGAGTAGCTCCTCCTCAGAGATCTTCATTCTGGCTTTGTGGGCCCCCTCCTCTAAACTTCTAAGTTTTAATAATTCTAATGTTTTCCCTTTCTTGCTCCAGTTCTAGGGATGGTAGCTGCTTCCTGCAGTTGCCACCCTCATGTGACCTTTTTATTTCTCCAATACCTACCTTTTAATTCTTTACAAATTCCATCTCTCCTGATTAGATCCTGACTGAGCCAATGTCCAAAATGCGCTTGTCCCAGGAATACATGATCGTTTCAAAATTAGAAAACCAATTTCTGAAGGTGTCATCTCACTGTGGTCACTCTTGCCCTTTCAGCTCATTAACTAGGGAAAGAGCTCCAGGGGCGGTTAAGATAAATCTGTTTTCTTTCAGACCAATTGAGATTTTTTCAGGCAAAGCCTGACAACTTAGTTAGGGTGGGCTAAGCACAGAAGGTTGTAACAGGGCCCTGGGTGGGTAGGGGAGACAAGGGACATTGGTCCACAAACATTTATTAAGTGCCAAGTAAGTGCCAGTAAGGGGACATGTGGTTGCAGCCCCAGAGGAGCTCATAACCTAGAGAAGAAGATGATGTGTATGCAAGGGAAAAGATAACACAACATGATGAGTGCTAAGGGGTACGAGCCACAGGAACAAACCACTGGGAGAATAGGAGAGCTATTGCTGTCTTCAGTGGTCAGGAATCATAGTTTGCCAAAATCCATTTTCTGGAACATTAATTCTCCCCAGATAAATGTTAACACTGGGCTGGTGGGGTCTGCTACAAGGGTCCTGGAGTGTCCCAGCCTGAGTCCCTGGAAGTCCCAAATGGGGCTGGTTTTGTGGACATGCAACCAGTACAGTCAGCCAGGACTCTGCTCACAAGAGCCCTGTGCTTGGTTTAATGCTGCTCTTGTTGTCTTGAAATTCTTAATAAAATTTTAACAAGGGACCCCCCATTTTCACTTTGCACTGGGCTCTGCAAATTACGTAGCTAGTCATGATCCCAGATCTTCCAAGTCTCTTAAGGGGTTTTTGAAGTTGGATCCTAGCCCCCAGTTGCCACCCTGCTCTTTGGATTCAGGTTTGCTGTTGGGAGAGGGGCAGAACATGGGCTCTACATATTTGTAGTTCTGGTAGTCTTTCTCACGAAACTCCAGGAAGTATGTGGGCAATTTGCTAGAGCTAAGACTTTCTTAGTTTTAAGGCAAGCCACACACAGTTTTAGAAGCAGAGCAGTTTTTGAAGTGCCTTTTATCCTCCATAGCAATTCAAACATGAGGTAAGGCAAGGTGGGGTGTTAGGTATGCCAAGCTGGGGGACTGGTGGTGCTGCTGAGGAGACTGTGCTTGCTAAGAAAAGGCAAAAGTTTGCACAGGGTGAAGCAAGGACTCTGTCACATTCAAACACTCCAGCTGAAGGCAGCTTTTTTTTTTTTTTTTTAAATCAGTGAATGTGGTGGAAAGACAACAAGGCTGAAGACATAGGTTCTGGTATTTCCACTTACGAGCTGAGCAACCTTAAGAAAATCATAAAACCTTACTGAGTCACAATTTCTTGATCCATAAAATGGAAATAATAATGACATTTGTCCAGTGTATTTAGTAAGTATCAAATGATGTAATATAAGTGAAAGTGCTTTGTTAATCATCAAGGAAAAATAAATGTTAGTTATTTTTGAGGTTGTTAGTGATGGTGAGGGCGAGGGACAGCTTCATCACTTTCTCATCATCCTAAATTTGACAGAGACCCTTTAGGGCTTTTCCTAGTCCCTTAAGATGATTCCAGGACCATAGTAGAGCAAGTATAAAAAGCCACTTTTAAAGCTTAATTCAAGTAAAGTATGTAAGTTTTGCATACTTTTATGAACTTTATTCTGCTCCTAATGGGCTTCAGACTTAAAAAAAAACCTCTGTATCAATCAATCTCAATATTTATTTTTCACAATATTGAAGGGACTCAAACATTGTATATGCACTAAGATGTGTACAAACACATACTGACTGTCCTTTTCAATATGAGGTAGTAAATGGTAATATGGTACTTATGTGTAGGAAGAATAAGAAAAGAGAAGCTAAGGACAGAAAGACCATTTAGGAGGCTATTACAGGTCCTTCTGGATACTGTGAACTCTTTGAGTCAGGGACCTGACCTCCAAATTCCCAGCACCCAGCACAGTGCAGGAGACACATGCCACAAATGCTTGATGTGGAATAAAAGGTGGAAGGGAAAGGGGGAGCAGGAGAAAGTACAGGTTTTAAAATAGAAGACATTAATCTGAAGTAGTAGAGGAGCATAATCTGAAGAAAAGGATGAGTGAGAGGACAAAGGTATTTTGAGGTGTTGTTGTTAGAGAGGACAGAGGAGATAGAAGTGAGGCTGCTTGGTAAGGTGGAGGCAGCATAGGTTTGAGACAGGTGGGCCTGTGTTCAAGTTCTAACCCTGATATTTACTTATCTCACCTTACTATAATATGAGATATAAAAATGTCCACCTCATGGGACTATGTGAGGGTACACAGGAGGTGCGTAATATTTAGTGAACATTTTGGAATAGAGAGGGTAGAATGGAAAAAGGACATGCTTAATGGACTTCACCTCTTCATTAATTTAGGAGGGGAGGCCATCTGCTGACAGTGAGGAGGCAAGAGTGAGACTGGATAGGAAGTATGCACAAGTTTTGAATCCATATAAATTGGAATTGTCATGCTATCTTGAACAATTATTGAGACTCTCTGATCCTCAGCTTCCTCATCTCTAAAATGTGGATAACTAGTAAATGCGATTCTGAAGATAAAGCACCTAGCACAATATCTAGCACATATAGATGGCAATTACTATTATTATTATTTTGATGACTATAAAAAGTTTTGGGAAATGCTACTATTAGGAACACCATAGAAAGTCAACAAGAGATGGGTGTAAAGGATCCAGGGGTTGCAGACCTTGGAAGCCCAGTGAAAAAGAAGTGACCAGCATTTATAACAACTCCAGTAAATGTGATTGGGCTGAGCGGCACCACCTGCTGGAGAGGATAGGAAAAGCACAGAGTCTAGAAGCCTCACAGGAAAGTCTGACAGCCTGCTGGGTCTCATCCTCAGGGAAACTTGAAACTGATTACACCCTCCTCCCAAGACCTGGGCTTTTCTGGCCTGAAAAAAAAGTCTGATTAGGGTTGATCATATCTGGGGAGACCCTCTTCAAAAAATGGTTCCATAAAAGCAGGGCAAGAACCAGAAAAAAAAAAAGAGCTAAAAAAATTCTAATCAGTTAAAAGAAGCTATGCTAGAAGTCTAGAATACATTGAACTGAATGCCAAGGAACAGGTAGAGGACAAAGTCAACCAACAAGAAAACCCTAGGCAAAAGAGTGAAAATGACCTTCAGAATAAACTAATCAAGGAACTCACATGCCTAAACACCAGCAAAAAATTGTGAGTCCAACAAGAACAAGGAAAAACGAAGATATGGCCCAGTCAAAGGAACAAGAAACACTTCAAATGAGATACAAGAGTTGAAACAACTAATTAAAGATATTCAAACAAACATGCTAAATCAAATCAAGTTGTTGAGGGAAGATACTGCAAAAGAGATGAAGGACATAAGGAAGACATTGGGTGACCATAAAGAAGAACTTGAAAGCTTGAAAAAACAAATGATAGAACTTATGGGAATAAAAGGTACAGCAGAAGAGATAAAAAACACAATAGAGACTTACAACATCAGATATGAAGAGGCAGAAGAAAGAATTAGTGAACTAGAGAACAGAACATCTGAAATCCTACACACAAAAGAACAGATAGGGAAAAGAACAGAAAAGTGTGAGCAGAGTCTCAGGGAATTGAATGACAACATGAAGTGCACAAATATACATGTTATGGGTGTCCCAGAAGGAGAAGAGAAGGGAAAAGGGACAGAAAGAATAATGGAGGAAATAATCACTGAAAATTTCCCATCTCTTATGAAAGACATAAGATTACAGATCCAAGGAGTGTAGCATACCCCAAACAGAATAGATCCAAATAGACCTACTTCAAGACACTTATCAGATTGTTAAATGTCAAAGACAAAAAGAGAATTATGAAACTAACAAGAGGAAATTGATCAATCACAGAAACAAGGGAAGCTCAATAAGACCATGCATGGATTTCTCAGCAGAAGCCATGGAGGCAAGAAGGCAGTGGTATGATATATTTAAGATACTGAAAGATAAAAACTGCCAACTGAGAATTCTTTATCTGGCAAAATTGCCCTTCAAAGATGAGAGAGTTATAAAATATTTTCAGATGAACTGACACTGAGAGAGTTTGTGATTAAGAGATCTGCTCCATGAGAAATACTAAAGGGAACACTACAGGCAGATAGGAAGACAGGAGAGAGAAGTCTAGAGAAGAGTGTAGAAGTGAACACTATCAGCAAGGGTACAGAATAAAATCATGACACACGTAGCAATGTGGCTGAAACTTAAGAACATTATGTTGAGTGAAATTAGTCAGAAACAAAAGGACAAATACTGTATGGTCTCACTAATGTGAACTAACATTAATGAGCAAACTTCAAGAGTTAAGATTAAAAACACAGGTTATCAGGACACAGAAAGAGGGTAGAGATTGGGCATTTGATACTGAAGGTATACAGAATCTAAAATGAGTTATTGTAATGATCCAGAAATGGAGACCACAATACTATTTGATGGTAGCACAATATTTTAAGTACACTGAACAAAACTGAGTGTGAATATCATTGAAAGAGGAAGACTAGGGGCATGTATAACACCAGAAGGAAAGATAGAAGATAAAGACTGGGACTTATAACTTGGCAAAACCTAGAGTGGAAAATGATGGTAATTAAGTAATTAAAAATAATAAAATTTTTACGTGAGGGAGAACAAATGAATTTCAACATTGCAAGGTGCTGAAATGAGATAGTACATGGAAAAAATACAATCACTGCAAACTAGGGTCTATAGTTAACTCTAACATTGTAATATGCTTCCATTAAATGTAACAAAGGCACTATGCCAAAGCTAAATGTCAATAAGAGGGGCTTATGAGGGGAGGGGTATGGAATTCTTGGTGTTGTTATTGTTTCTCCTTTTTATTTTATTTTATTTTTAATTTTTTATTCATCTGTTTGTCCCCTCTTCTTTCTTTGTGGAAAAGATGGAAATGTCCTCATATAGATGGTGGTGGTGACTGCATAACTATGTGATTATACTGGAAACCACTGTTGTTTACTTAGGATGGATTGAAAGGTTGTGTAAATAAATCTGTTTAAAAAATAAACGAAAGATACAAGTGTTGAAGAAAATGTGAAGAGAGAGATGTACCTATTCACAGTTGATAGGAAAATAGAAAGCAGCCCCTCTGGAGAGCACAGTGGTGGTTCCACAGATGGCTAAATATAGGGTTGCCATATGACTCTGCAACTCCGTTATTAGGTATGTACTTGGAAGAACTGAAAGCAGGGACACAAATGGATATTCACATAGTGGTGTTTATGGCAGTGATTTGCAATAGGAGTGGCCTAAGGCTACATCAACTGATGAATAGAAGGGCAAACTGTTGGGTATACATACAGCTGCAAGATGGAATGAAGTTGTGAGGCATGAAACTAGGTGAATGAATCTTGAAGCATGTTGAGTGAAGTAAGCCAGAAATGAAAAGACTAATATTGTAATGCCTCACTAGTATGGACTGATTAAAATGTGCAAACTCTGAGAATTAAATTTGAGAGCATAGGTTATCAGGGGAAAGCTAACTATAAAATTAGTTATAGATTGTAAGCTCTTATAGCAGGCACATCTATTCCTGAGTTGTTACTATTTGCATCATAGTTAACTTTCAATCTACTTAGGTCTTTGAATTTGAGGTGAATCTCTTATAGGCAGTAGAAAGTTAGTTCATGCTTTTTTATCCTTTTGCCCAATTTTTGCCTTTTGACTGGAAAGTTTAACCTGTTTACATTTTAATTCACTACTGATAATTCAAGAATTTCTTCTGCCATTTTGTTATTTAGTCTTTGTAAGTCTTATGCATTTTTGGTCCCTCAATTCTTACATTAATGCTTACTTTCATATTTACTTGATTTTTTTGTATTGTACAAAAAATGAAAATTGAGTTTCCTCTCATTTCTGTCTGGATATATTTTTCATACATTTTCCTTGCAGTTAACATGAGGTTAAAAGTAAACATATAACATTTTATTTGATGCCACCCCAACTTCAACAGCATACACATACAATATTCTTATAGCCCTCCATTCCACATTTTTTTGTACTTGTTACAAATTATGTCTTAATTCTTTGTATGTTCCAAACCATAGTTTTATCATTGCTTTTTATGTATTTGCATTTTAGCATCTATAGGAAGTAAGAAGTGAAGTTACATAACGAGAAATACAATACGATAGTACTGGCATTTATAAATTCCCAGGTGGTTACCTTTATCAAAGGTCTTTCTTTCTTATGCTACTTTGAACCACTGTCTAGTGTCCTTTCCTTTCAGTCTGAAGAACTCCCTTTAGCATTGCTCATAAGGTATGTCAAGTGGTGATGAACTTCCCAGTTTTTTTTTATCTGCAGATGTCTTAATCTCTTCCTCATTTTTGAAAGAAAGTCTGGCAGGATATAAAATTCTTGATTGGCAATTGTTTTCTTTCAGCATTTTAAGTCTTAGGATTCCCATGTTTACAGGTGTTTGAAAGCCCCCTCTAACTTCCCAGAAGACAGAACTTCTCCTCTCCCAGGTATTTAAATGCTGGGTTTAAAACAGGTAAGCTTTTGCCCGAGGCCATCCATGTCATTTGCTTCTCACACTACTTTTGCCTAAAGGGAAAATTCTTGGAGCTGGGACACAACAAAGAAGAGTTTTCCAAGTCAGTCTTTCCCAGCTGGAACAAAGCCAGGTATCTACAAAGGAAGCCCTCAGTGCCTCCAAACTCCCTAAAGCTGTGCTTTCTTCATCTGCCCAGAAAATGCAGCCCTTCAACTGTCCTTCACAGCTCTGAGGAAGCATACCATCTTTAAATCTCCTCCACTGCCTTTGTCAGGGCTGGGTTGGAGGAATGGTCACCCACAGAGCCTAGGGTGACCTTCAGATCGCTATAAGGGAGGGTATGGGATTCAGATCACCCTAGAGATCTGAAGTTGTTAATCAAAAGCCATGAGCAGCAATTGACCCATACCCACCCTGAATTTTTACAACACTTTCTGGCACAAGCAGGCTACACCATGGGCCTCTGTGAGCCTGCTGTAAAAGTGGAGAATGAGCCCCAGTAACAGCCTAATGGAGAAAGCAATTTACTGGTCTTTATTTAATTTACCAGACTCTTCCTCCTGCTCTTCCCTGGATGTTGTACAGTGTTCTTTTGGACTCTGGAGTTTCAAAATAGTTGATTCAGAAAGTTTCTGCTTGTTTAATAGTTGTTCTGGTAACATAGATTCCTGGTCTACCATCTCCATACAATCCTCCCAAATCAATTTTGAAATATCAAATATTAAGCAATGGTGAGGTTTACTTGTCCCTAGAATCTATTAAAAAGAAAAAATACAGTGTGTACTTGGGGTTTTAGTTTAGGGAAGCCCTCTAGTCTCCTTTTCATGTACTTTTCAATCATGTATTAGGCCTTGCTTGATCTGACCCCTGGCTCCATTTCCCTCCTCAACTTCTATCCTTCCTTCCCTCACTTTCTTCAAACACCCTACCTTACTTGTAGTTCGGAAAGGCTAGACATATTGTTGCCATAGTTCTTTTGTACTCGCTGTTCTCCTTTCCTACAACTCTCTTTTCAGCACTCCCTCTCTTTGTTTAGGTCTCTGCTCTAATGTCACCTCAACAGAGAGGACTCTCTCCATCATCTAGTTTAAAATGACAACCCCATCTCATCACCCTCTATTGCCTTGCCTAACTTTTACTTCATAGCTGACATCACTACTAAAGCATTGGATGCACTTATTTATTTACTGACCCCCACTCTTCCCTATTAGAATGTGAGTACTCTGAGTGCGGTTTTTGTTTTAATCACTACTCTTTTCTCAACAACTAGTGAATACTTATTAAATGTTTGTTAAAGAATGAATGAATACTTTTTTGCTACTGACCAACTGCACTTTTCCAGCAATATATATAAGGTACAAGAATCCAGGGCAAAAGAGAAGGTGAGGGCCAGAGAGAACTCTTTAATGGTATCTGGCTCTTCATACGGAGCATCAAAGGTATAAACTGATTAAGGGGAAAGAACAATTGTTCAACTGTAATTTTCTTTCCACTCTAATATTCTTGTAGGTTTACAAGGAAAATTTCTATAGCTGCTCAGAGTGGGAGTCCATGCCCAGGTTAGTAAAAATGTCCTGAACTAAGGATCAAAAAACAAGGTCTAGAGAGGCTTCTGGTCAATCAAAATGGCAATGTAAGATGTTCCAGGGTGCCATTCCCCGCCCCCCCCCCCAGATTCTTTGAACAACTAGCAAAAACTGGCAGGGACAATTTCCTCAAAACTCTGGAAAACATTTAAAGGGTTATATAACTGGGCAAGTGCTGACTCAAGTAAAGGCAGCTTTAAAAATGGTAGGAGACATATTTTTGCACATCAATGTTCATAGTGGTACAATTCACACTTGCCAAAATATGGAAGCAACCCAAATGTCCATCAGCTGAAGAATGGATAAACAAAATGTGGTCTATGCATACAATGGAATATTATTCACCCATGAAACAGAATGAAGTTCTGATACATGTGACAACATGGATGAACCCTGAAGTCACATGTTGTGTGAAATAAGCCAGACACAAAAAAAACAAATACCATATGATCTCAGTTATATGAAATAATTAAAATAAGCAAGTTCATAGAATCAGAAACTATAATTCAGGTTGCTAGGGACAGGGTGAGTGTAGGGAAGGGGAGTTAATGCTTAAGTGGGATAGAATATCTGTTTGGGCTGGTGCAAAAATTTTAGTAATGGATGGTACTGATGGTAGCACAGCATTGTAAATGTAATTAATACCACTAACATATATTTGAATGTGATTAAAAAGGAAA
Organism: Myrmecophaga tridactyla; assembly: GCA_004026745.1. Lineage (NCBI taxonomy): Eukaryota > Metazoa > Chordata > Mammalia > Pilosa > Myrmecophagidae > Myrmecophaga > Myrmecophaga tridactyla. The sequence goes on along the minus strand of PVIY010015666.1, from coordinate 15,135 downwards.
TATTAGGTTGTATATATGTTACTGAAATAAAAAGTTTTAAAAACCTCATAGGTCTGTCCAACACAAACACTGAACCCTAATTTAAATTATGGAGTATAGTCAAGAGTACAGTTATAATAATATTCTTCCATCATTTGTAACAAATACTAATGCAAAGTATTAAGTAGGCATATGTGGGCACTGCATGGTAGAGGGTTTGAGGTTGTGTCAGCCTTCTGTGCTCTCCCCTGGGGTGGCTGGTGTCATAAAGCCCAAAGAAGAAAATCTGCTCTGCCACCTCCTGTAACTGGTGTGTGCCATGTACCTGCAGATTCAGAATAGGTCTCTGTTCTCACCTCTTGGGTCAATCCATGATAGGATAGGAGCAACTTCCTCATAACTGCCTCCATAATGCAGAAGGGAAAATAAAACTTGAATAAACTTGAGAAAAGCATTTTGGTCACAAGAAATCCAAATGACATGGCTTAGAAATAATATACCCTTAGTATCCTAGGAACCCAAGAAGGGGGTAGCATTGATGGGCCAGTGAGACTCCTAGGGGTCAGTGAATGGCTTCAGGGAGTTCTACCAATCAGAGGATGGTTGTGGATTTGGAAAAATCAGGAGAAAAAAGAATTATTAATCAAGATCTTCACAGACATTTGTCAAGCAAGCCCCTCAAAGGAACCTTCTAAAGGAGGAGAAAAAAGGGGAGCCTTGGCCTAATTCTTTGTAGGGAGGTTAAGAAGGGCACTGATAGTAGTTATTCAGGGTCTCTATGATACTTCAGAAGTATTAACCTAGTCAGAAAAGTAGATCAGACCTACAATGGAGAGTTTGAGGCACAGAAAGGTCTGAGGCTGAGAGAATCACAGTCACCTCCCTTTCTTTCTCTAAAATCAATCTTATTTCTGTTCTGTGAACTCCTATTTTCCCAGAAATACTAAAATACTGTGGCATCTTTTGGCAATAGATTCTGTACTTTCTTTCATAAAGTACAGAAATATTTGTTCATTCAACAAACTCTTACTAAAAACCTCCTGCCAGGAACTGACTGGACTATGTGTGGGAAACACAACAGGAAAACTATAAACTGTGGGTCTCTGTTTTATCTTTAGTTATTGAGTGACTGTTTCAAATGAGAGTATTCTCTCTCTTCTTCAGTTGTAATACCTTTTTCAAAACCATCATAAGAAATAGATTGTGTGGCCATTTATAAAATTGCCATTTGATGCAACTATATTATTCAGCACATGTTCAGAGTAAACCCTACCATAAATCCCTGGTAGAATCTAGCTGCCAGGGGATTGGAGAAAAGGAGGAAGTAGGAGTGAAACTTCTCTGGCTATTGCAGCCTGGGAGGTTGACCAGAAGAAGTGGATGTACCACATGGCCCAAAGGAGAGTTGATTATAGTCATTTACACAGAGTAAAGGTAAGTAGAGAGCAAAGAGGAAGCAAGGGGTGGGGCAGCCAGAAGTTTTGTGTCACTCTCCAGATAGATGGAAAGTCTTTGGTTATAATGTTTTAAGTAGAAAGGAACCTAAGACCCCCAAACAATAGTAAACTATTCTCCCCTGGAACTTTTACTTTATTTTTTCACTAAGGTTTGGGTTGACTTGAATCAGCGTCTTCAAAACACACAGACAAATGCATATACCCACATGCTCTCAAAACAGAGATGAGGTTGAGGCCCTCCGTTATTTTACACCTGCTTCACTCTATTAGCATGCAATCGAAAATTGAGTATAACAGAAGCAATGTGGGTACCTAGACAGCTCTATCAGTCGCCCCCGCAAACTGATTGCTCATAAGTGTTTTCTTTTTCAGTTTCCACACAGATCAGCCTACTTACCCCCAAACTTGCAGATTCTTTCCTCTCCAAAGTTCAAGACAGGAAAGGTTTGAACAGGAAAAATTTGAGCCTAAATGGCCTACCACTGACCTTTGTGTTCCTGTTGTGAAGGCACTCTTGGTACTTCATCTGTCACCTTATTGAGCCCCAGGACTGCTTCAGCAGATCATGCTACTAAGGTGTTTCTCTAATCTCTCCCATCAGAGTCCCATTATTACAAAGATGTTCCTTCCCAGGATCTATATGGAAAGTGGGCTTTTGAGTTGATTTCTTAATATCCAGTCTCCTCCAAACTTAATTGATCTCTGTTTCTACAGGTGGGCTTCTGATTTTCAGCCCATTTTGAGTGTTTGTGGCACTAGTCTGCTCAAATCTCTCTCCAGAACAGAGGCCTTGTCTTGCTCCTGAAGGCCACTCTGTATAAGGACTTCAGACAAAAGATGGGCAGACTCTTGCCAGAACCCCTCCCAGGGCATGAAATCCTGTCTTTGATCTTCAGGATGATGGTTGGGGTCTAATTATCCATGGGCAGATATCCAGATGGACCCACTCACCTCCTGAACTTTTAAATATCCACTTCTGAAATGTCTCACAACTGTATTCTACATCCAACAGGATATCCAATTGTTTTGAACTCTTGTTTGTTTTGAAGAGATAATTCAAGTTAGCCCAAATTATACTGCAGTGAATGGTACTTAAACCCTGTTACCTGTTCTGGAGATATTTATTTCCTTGGATATTCTGCCATACCAGCCTACCTAAGAGTCTACTATTGAAAAGGGCCTTCCCAACAGCCACATCCCTCCTCTGCAGGTGGGTATACAGAGAGAGCCAGCCTTTGCCTGAACAGGTCTTGCTGGGAATAAATAATTCTCTACTCCTCACTGAAAAACTCCAAAATGTAATAGCCATCAATAGTGGGGCTAATGTTTTACTCCACTTCATCATCAAAGTGGGTGAGCAGCATTGCTCAGGGTCTAAGTCTATGGACACTGAAAAAGTTCAACGCTATTTCCTACAGTTTTTTTCCCATATTGTATCAATTTCAATGAATATGGCTTTACAACATATGAATTAACTAACCAGTCAGTTCCTGCCAGACTATTACTCTTATCTTTGGGGTCACATTTTTCCCAAAATAAACTGATAAAGGATGAGAAGTAATAATGGGCAGATAGATTTTCTGCCTCTGTCCCTAGGCCTGGGTTTGAGAGTAGAGGTATGGAGAAGGGATAGTCATTTTCACAAGAAACAAGCATCAAGCTAGTTTAGAGTTTATAGTGTTGACAATCAAAGCTCATTGGACAATGCTCAGTATAAACTAAGATCTTCTGAAAGTAACCTGGATTTAAAACATGCTTGTGTTTTTCTAAAGATTGGTAATTTTTAATTGACAGAAATTAGGATGCTTATCAAGAGACCTGAGAAAAATCCAGGCCCTCAAAATTGCCCTTACATTTTTAAGTGGGTAATTCATTATTCTACTCTCAGTCCATCCATGGTCCCAGTGAATGCCCAGCTCTTGGTGGCTGAAATCTCCCACAAAGGTGACTCCACTGAAGAAGTGAAGTGATGTTTGCAGAGCACTTTTGAGAAATCATCTTGGGATGAAAAGGGGCATCAGTTTTCATTATAGGAACTCTTCTGGCTGCAGATGAAAGTATTTCTTCTTACACTTTTTGGCTAAATGACCTCTAACAATCTGTGTCTCATTGTCTTCATCTGTAAAATGGGGATATTATTGTGAGGATTAAGGATTAAACAAAGTAATAAATGCAGACTACTTAGACAAATGCCAGACAAATAGTCTGGCACTACTATTCTTGATGGAAAATAGAAAAAGGGAGCAGGAGGTGGGGTTGAAGAAACTGGAGCAAGGAAGACTTGGAGAAGGAGGATATAAAAGAGTATGTGAAAACATGTAGAGGGGAAAGGATGTGGGACAAAAGTGATGGACTCTTTCATCCTTCACCCCAAAGGGTGAGTGGCTGGTAGGATATTAGAGGAGAGTCAGAGTCACGATGTTCCTGAAGTCATGATCAGAAAGTTGAGATCAGAGCACGAGACTGTGAGTCTTGATTCTTAGAGAAAACATTTCCAGCATGGAGCAGTCATGAGTTTGCACACTCAGAGTTCTCTTAGTGATTTCAGGGGACTACGATGATTTCTAACTTCATCTTTCCACTGCTTCTTGGCAGCTTCAAAGGCTCTTAACCCAGGGAAGTGCATGACACTGAGCCTTTGTCTTCAACTTCAAAATGGGGAAACTATTAGTACCTATCCAATACTGTGGTTTTAAGAATCAAAATAATGCAGGTGACAACACTGATGTTGACACCTGAGCCCAATGCTGACTATAAGGGGCCAGGAATGGCAGCAGAAAGAATTTGGAGTGGATTTTCACACTCAGGGAGTATTTGTGGAATAATCCTTAAGAGGTGAACAGATTCTTTCAGCAAAGATGAATGGAATGTGAAAACACTTCTGGTTTTACTATAAAAACAAGTCCTCACTCTCCCATTTCATGTGCTCCTGACAAAATGAATATCTCATCCCTGATTTCCTTTTCCACAGTCCCAACAGACCACACCAAAGCCAAAACTCCCAGCACCTTTTCTCCTGCCCCTATTCCTTGCACCATCCTAAGCAAGGGAGACCTGCCTAGGATCTCTGTGCAATAAAGACCTTGTTCTTTCTAGTACTGTGTTTCAAGGAAGTATGAAAAACAACAGCATTAGCTAATATTTGTAGAGCACTTACTATATTCTAGCTATTGTGTCAAGTGTTGTACATGAATTATTTTGATTCTTAAAATGACACTATTGGATAGGTAGTTGAAGACACAGGCTCAGAGAGGTTAGGTTATTTGCCCAAAGTCACAAAGCTAATAGGTGAATAATTTACTATTTTACTAGCTGATTTTAGAATTGTATACTAGAGCAGCCATTTATTTTAGTATGCATTAGCCGTTTGGAGAATATCAAGGATTTGAAAATTTAATGATCGAGGGGGTCACTTAGAGCAGAAAGCCCTCTAACTGGAAATCAGGACCAATGCCCATTTCCAACTCTACTAGCTACTCATTGTGAAAACTTCAAAGGAATCACTTGATCTGTGAATTTTAGTTTACTTTTATTTGCATGATGGGATTAATATTATCTTGCCTATCTCAATGGTTTTACTATGGACAACTGAAGTAAATTTTTATGCCCAAGAATATAGGCATAAAAATTGTCAAATGCTTTGTAAATTAAGTTGGACTAAATGTCTCCTTGTTTAGCCCTTCTCTGGAACTAGAGTTTCACTTGGGTTCTAGTCAGTCATTTATCCCCTCTACTTGCATTTTCTGTCTGCCATGCCAGAGTGACAAACATAGGCTCCCAAAACTAGATCTGTCAAGGGTTGCAATCACCACTAAGCTCAAAGTAAAGGAACCATAGTTTTAAGAGGTCAAAAGAACCAGAGGGGCTAAGGTGCATTGATTCTATTTTTTACGTATGTAACCCACTAGGTTTCCTAGGTTCTAACTCATGCCCCAAATTTACTAATGCATTTCCAGAGTTGGTAAAAGATACTAGAAACAAAGATTTAGAAATGTCAGCCATAGTCAATTCCTATATAAAAGCACAATTGTTTGAATTTAATGAGATAATAACGTGAAATGACAAAGCACTTTCAGACCTTGTTAATGTTATGTAGTTTTCTTTGTAATAACAACAACCAATTTTTGTTTTGTCCCTTATAGTTTACCATCAAGCCATAAGTGAGAAAAACAGGGTTTTTAGTTCAAGTTCCCCACCTGTTTTTTTTTGAGACCTAATTTATTGTAAAATAGAAATAATAATCTCTTCCCCATTTTTTTTCAGAGATTTTGGAGGATTAAAGCAGAGTAATTGCTCTAGACATGTTTTGAAAATAAAAGGAGCTTGTAGAGATGATGTTTTTACAATAATGAGTCATGCATCACTCTAATCTTATACAGCAATGGAAGGTAATTTGGAAGGACTTATCTCTGTCAAAAGTTATGTAACACATTCTAAAGCCAAGGATTAATTGCTTTTAAATTACTCAAAGTTTTGAATTATCCATGCATTTTCTGGGCTTTGTGGCTGGGTCTACCAAGGACTACTTCTCCTGAGCAAAGCGATTTGTCTCAAACCTTTAAAGACCATGCACAGGAAAAGTTCAGAAATATCAGCTTTAAAGCTGAAAACCATTTAGGTTTGGATCTTAAGTCTCTCCCCAGCCAGGTGGATCCATTTTCAGAATAGAATATTTTAAGCGAAGGTGTTCTGTTAAGAATACATATCAAAATGGCACTTCCATGTTTTCCTTAAAAGCAATTTCTAAAGCTTTGTGGAAAAGTAGGAGGGAGTCAGAAAGGTCAGAACTCACAAGTTTGCAGGCAAAGAAGCAAGATGCATAAGCTGTGCCGAGCCATTCTCTCCAAGGGTCTAATCTTCTGTAGGCAAGACTAGCACTCTTCCAACCAAAAGTCAGTTCTGCTTAAGTTTTTTGTCCTTTTTATAGCCGCATTTCAAAAAAGGGAAGTGTGAGCTAACGTTGGTCCTTCTTTTATGGGACTAATTTTTTTCTATTATATAACATGCTGTACCCAGCATTAATTAAATCTTTTGACAATTATTTATTGAGTGCCTACTATGTATCAGGCACTATTCTGGGTAATAACAATTTAAAGATTAAATGCAAATGATCTCCCTCCTTTTGTGAAGCTTATACTTCTACTGGGGAGAACAATGTTTATCATGCAATTCCAACATATTGTGGTATGTGTTGCAATTAGGGAAATTCAGGGAACTCTGCGAACGGTTGGGACAACTAACGAAGGACAGGGGGAGTTTGAGAAAGCTTCAGCTGAAGGGACTAAAAAAATCAAGCTGAGAAAGACCTGAAGGCATTATTAGATGAAAGGTATTGGGGAATGTGGAAGAGGAAGAATGTTTTGACACACTATAGGAGCTAAATAAATGGTAGCAATTACTATTATAATTATGATCATACATTATTAGGGACAGAGTAAGGGTTTGTTAAAGTTCAGAACTGAAAGAGATTTTGAGTCTATTCTATTTTGCAGATTGGGAAACTGAGGCTCAGAATGAAAGGAAATGATTTTTCCTAAGATCACACAGTAAATCAGTCAATTCAGGTAAAGACCAGCAAATGCCACTAGGTAAATATGAGCTTATAGGCATTAAAGACAAGTGCAGGGAGGTATCGTGGGCTGGGGTCAAGCTACCTGTAACACAAGACTGTTCTCCAGCAGAGGGCTTCCACCCCATTAGAAGAATAAGAATGACTTTTGGTTTTGGGGTGGGGGGATGGGTGATGAAAATAAACATGTGGGTTCCTAAACCGAGCAATATAAACATAGGCCTGACTATTTGGGGGAGCTCTGGGAAAGCTGGGGGAAGTAAGATTGTGCACAGCCTTTCCCACTCAGAGGAAGAGTTCTCTTGCCAGCTAGCTTATTTCTAGGCAACCTGATGTGATAGGGTCATTCTCTGGACCATCTTGCTTATCATTCTCCAAATATACTTGATTAGCCTTGAATAGTTGAGTGCCTTTATGTAGATATGGTAAACTGGGAAGCTGTTTGGCCCAAAGAAGTATTAAAAGTAAAAATGGGATCTCCTAAATTCTTATTATTTCACTTCACTAGATTAAACCACACCACTTTCACCTTTTTAGCAAGCACATCTTCCTGAAAGACTCCAGAGGCAAAAACACACATTTATCCCGTGTTATTAGTTGTACAGAGAAAGAAGAAGGAAGAAAGAGAATATGAAGTTATCAGGAGTTAAACCCTTGAATTCATATTCTCTTTTTCCCCTTATTCCTTCTTTGTAGGAATATTTCTTCTTTCCTTAGCCTTTTTTGGGGAGTGGGGGTACATGGGCTAGGAATTCCTTTAGCATTAAAATGCTTGCCTGCTTGCATGCCTATGTCTTTAAAAATCCTAGGCTGATATCTTATTTAAGGTCTTAGCTCCAGGGATATTTATTAAGAAAATGCTGGCTTTTGAGACTTCTTCTCTTGATGAGGATGCAGAAGGATTCCATTAATGGATACACATAATATTTTAAGAAATATATACAAATCTAGATTTTTTCTGTCAGTCATAATTAATGAGTATTACTATCCCCACCTCCTAGCAAGATATTTAACATGTACTTATTTCTCTTAGCCTCTCATTTTGTTTAAATAGATAGTAACTTTATTTCCTAATTATATTTTTTCCAGCATTTTCTTCTGTTTTAGGAATCCTCTCCTAGGAATGAACTTATTAACATTATTTTTGTGCAATAAAATATATATTGATTGTCAATAATTATTGAAATTTACTACAATTGGTTTCTTTTCTCAACAGTATGCCTTGATTCCCACAATTCCCTCCTTTTTGGAAATCCTTATCTTAGCATATTCTTTATCTTGTTCGAATATGCCTGTGAGTAAAATTTTTTTAAATGTACCCATTCTGAATACATAAATATCTGCAAATATCTTCAAATTGTTTTGCATTGTTATGTAAATAGCAATTTAGCTGGTTATGAGCTCCATCTTTCTACCACTTAGTTTTGTAAATGAGAAAATATATACCAGGTTGATTCTTGTTCTTTTCATTTTCTGTCTGGAAACATTTAGACTTTTTTCTTTATCCTTGAGGTTTTAGATTTTACTAGGATGTGTTCAGGTGTGTTTTCTTTATATATTTCTGGCCAGCTTCCAATTGTTCTTTAAAACTGATGGCTCAAGCCTTTCTTCAGCAAAGGAAATTTTTCTCTTATATCTTTTTTTTTTACTTTTTAAATTATATAATATAGCATATATACAAAGCAAAGAAAGAAAAAAGCAATAGTTTTCAAAGCACTCTTCAACGAATAGTTACAGGACAGATCCCAGAATTTGTCATGGGCTGCCATGCCATCCTCTCAGATTTTTCCTTTTAGCTTCTCCTGAATATAGGACGCTAGGCAGTTCTAAGATGGTGGCTTAGTGAGGTGTAGAATTTAGTCCATCCTCTAGGGCAGCTAGTAAATAGCCAGGGAAAGTACAGAACAACTGTTGCGACCACATCAGTGACCAGACACACACAGTATACACCAGTCTGGACAAGCTGGACCAGCTGTGATCCCACATAGAACTGTAAATCCCCCAAGCTGCTGAAGCCAGCACCCCACCCCCACAGGCTGGTTCACAGAGGGAAAAGGAAAGAGGCTTTACTAACAGCAAGGGCTTACCTCAATCAAGTTCCAATTGTGGAACTAATTAACAAATTCTGACTATTAAAAATAGGCCCCCAGCTCAGATAAACCTCAAATAACAGCTAAAGGTACTAGGAGTTTTTGCCATGGCACTGAGTGGGTAGGGCTGATGGAAAAATAAACAAACAAAAGCAAAGACTTTTTGGATTGGATAACACAAAAGAGTTTAAAAGGGCTGGACCTCATAGGAAAAGGTGTGTGTGGTGGTGGTGGTGGGGCACTTAGAACCTAAAGATACATACAGCAATGTACCAACTTAAGCTCCTGATTAGCAAACCCAAGGGATGGGGGCTCTGCTTTGAAAAGGATTTGTTTTTGCTTTGTTTCTACTACATAATAACTCATTAGATAGGACTTCAAGGTTTCTCAGGCTCCAACTGCCCCAGATGAGGGCAGAATTAAGCTTGTCTGAGAGATAAAGAGGCTAGTCAGGTGAAAGGAATTAATTTCCTGGAGGCTGTGCCTTCCGCAGGAGAGGGGTAGGTTCCAGCTCTGGTGGAATCCCTCCCTCAAGGAATTCAGACCCCCAGGACTGGAAAATGGAAGCAATTAAAGCCAGCCTCCAAACTCTCCTCTGTCTCAAACACTCTCCTAGCAGAGAGAGTCTGCTGAAGTTAAAGGCACTGCATCACTTTATACTGGTGGGAAACTGCAGGCAGACAAGCACCACATACTGGGCAGGATAGGAAAAACATAGAATGTAGAGGCTTCATAGGAAAATCTCTCAAACTGCTGGGTCTCACCCTCAGGGAAAACTGATGCAGGTGACTCCTTCCTCCTGAGAGGAGGCCAGTCTGGTCTAGGAAAATCTGACTGGGGTCTATAATATCTCAATAGGTCCTCCTGAAAAAAAAAATTCTCCATACAGGCAGGGCAAGAAACAGAAAAACAAGAACTGAAAAATTCTTATCTGTTAAACAAAACCAATGCTAAAGGTCTAGAATAAGCTGAACTGAATGTCAAAGAAGACATAGAGAACAAAACCATCCAGCAAGAAAATCCTAGGTAAAAGAGTGAAAATAATCTCCAGAATAAAATAATTAAGGAAATCAAATGCCTAGACACCAGCAAAAGATGAGTCATACTAGGAAAATTGAAGATATGGCCCAGTCAAAGGAACAAACCAACAATTCAAATGATATATAGGAGTTGAAACAACTAATTCAGGATGTTTAAACAGATGTGGAAAATCTCATCAAAAATCAAATCAGTGAGTTGAGGGAGGATATAAAGAAGGCAATGGGTGAACAACAACAAAAAAAAATTGAAAGTCCAAAAAAACAAATCACAGAATTTATGGGAATGAAGGTCACAGTAGAAGAGATGGAAAAAAAAAATGGAAACCCACAACATTAGATTTGGAGAGGCAGAAGAAAGGATTAGTGAACTAGAGGACTGGACATCTGGAATCCGACATACAAAAGAAGATATAGAGAAAAGAATGGAAAAATATGAGCAGGGACTCAGGGAATAGAATGGCAACATGAACGCATGAATATATGTGTTATGAGCATCCCAGAAGGAGAGGAGAAGGGAAAAGGAGGAGAATGATCATGGAGGAAATTATCATTGAAAATTTCCCATCTCTTATGAAAGACATAAAATTACAAATCAAAAAACTGCAGATATCCCAAATAGAATTGATCCAAATAGACATATTCCAAGACATTTACTAATCAGACTGTCAGATGTCAAAGAGAAAGAGAATTTTGAAAGCAGCAAGAGAACAGCAATCCATCACATACAAGGGAAGCCCAATAAGACTATCTGTAGATTTCTCAGAAAAAACCATGGAGGTGAGAAGACAGTGGGATGATTTATTTAAGATCCTAAAAGAGAAAAACTGCCAACCAAGAACTCTATACCTAGCAAAACTGTCCTTCAAAAATGAGGGGAAAATTAAAACTTTTCAGACAAAAAAATCACTGAGAGAATTTGTGACCAAGAGACTGTCTCTGCAAGAAATACTATAGGCAGCACTAGGGGCAAATAGGAAAAGACAGGAGAGAAAGAAGTGTAGAAATGGAGAAGTGGAGTAGTGGAGAAGAGTGTAGAAATGAAGACTATCAGTAAAGGTAAAAAGAGAAAAAAAATAGATATGACCTATAAAATCCAAAAGGCAAAACGGTAGAAGAAAGTACTGCCTTTACAGTAATAACACTAAATGTTAATGGATTAAACTCCCCAAACAAAATATATAGACTGGGAGGATGGATTAAAAAACAAGACCCATCCATATGCTGTCTACAGGTGACTCATTTTAGACCCAAGGACAAACATAGATTGAAGTGAAAGGTTGGGAAAAGATATTTCATGCAAGCAACAGTCAGAAAAGAGCAGGCATAGCTATACTAATGTCTGACAAATTAGACTTCAAATGCGAAACAATTAAAAGAGACAAAGAAGAACACTATGTATTAATAAAAAGAACAATTCAAAAAGAAGACATAACAATCATAAATATTTATGCAATCAGCCAGAGCGCTCCAAAATACATGAGGCAAATGTTGAAAAGAGAAATAGACACCTCTACCATAATAGTTGGAGAATTCAATTCCCTGCTTTCATCAATGGATAGAACGTCTAGAAAGAGGATCAATAAAGAAACAGAGAATTTGAATAATACAATAAATGAACTAGACTTAACAGACATTTATAGAACATTACATCCCGCAATAGTAGGATACACCTTTTTCTCAAGTACTCATGGATCATTCTCAAGGATAGACCATTTGCTGGGTCACAAAGCAAGTCTTAATAAATTTAAAAAGATTGAAATCATACAAAACACTTTCTCAGATCATAAAGGAATGAAGTTGGAAATCAGTAACAGGCAGAGGACCAGAAAATTCACAAATATGTGGAAGCTAAACAACACATTCTTAAAGAACCAGTGAGTCAAGGAAGAAATTTCAAGAGAAATCAGTGAATATTTCAAGGGAAATGAAAATGAAAACAAAGCATACCAAAATTTATGGGATGCAGCAAAGGCAGTTCTAAGAGGGAATTTATTGCCTTAAATTCATATATCAAGAAAGAAGATACAGGGTGGGCCATGGTGGCTCAGCTGGCAGAGTTCTTGCCTGCCATATGGGAGACCTGGGTTCAATTCCAGGTGCCTGCCTATGGAAGAAAAAAAAAAAGAAAGAACGAAGAAGAAGAACAGGAAAAACTGAGGAATTAACTGTTCACTTGGAAGAACTAGAGAAAGAACAGCAAACAAATCCCAAAGTCAGCAAAAGGAAAGAAATAATGAAGATTAGAGCAAAAATAAATGAAATTGAAAACAATTGAGAAAATCAACAAAACCAGAAGTTGGTTCCTTGAGAAGATAGATAAAATTGATGGACCCTAGCAAGGTTAACAAAAAGAAAAAGAGAGAGGATGCAAATAAATAAAATCAGAAATGGAAGAAGGGACATAGCCACTGATCCCACAGAAATAAAGGAGGTATTGAGAGGATACTATGAAAAATTTTACACTAATAAACTGGAGAACATACATGAAATGGACAACTTCCTAGAAAGGCATGAACAACCAACATTGACTCAGAAAGAAATAGATGACCTAAACAAACCAATCACAAGTAAAGAAATTGAATCAGTCATCGAGAAGCTCCCAAAAAAGAAAAGTTTAGGATCAGATGGCTTCACGTGTGAATTCTACCAAGCATTCAAGAAATAACTAGTACCAATCCTACTCAAACTCTTCAAAAAAATTAAGAGGGAGGGAGGGCTACCTAACTCATTCTATGAAGCCATCATCACCCTTATACCAAAGCCAGACAAAGGTACTACAAGAAAAGAAAATTAAAGACCAATCACTCTAATGAATATAGATGCAAAAATCCTTAACAAAATTCTTACAAATCACATCCAGCAACCCATTAAAAGAATTATACACCATGACCAAGTGGGATTTATTCCAGGTATGCAAGGATGGTTCAACATCAGAAAATAATGTAATGTAATACACCAACAATTCAAAGCAGAAAAACCACATGATCATCTTGAGTGATGCAGAAAAGGCATTTGACAAAATTCAACATCCTTTCTAGATGAAAACATTTTAAAGAATAGGAATGGAAGGGAACTTCCTCAACACGATAAAGTGAATATATGAAAAACCCACATCTAACATCATCCTCAATGGGGAAAGAATGAAAGCTTTCCCCCTAAGATCAGGAACAAAACAAGGATGTCCACTGTCACCATTGTTATTCAACATTGTGTTGGAAGTTCTAGCCAGAGGAATTAGACAAGAAAAAGAAATACAAAGCATCAAAATTGGAAAGGAAGAAGTAAAACTCTCACTGTTTGCTGAAGTTATGATAATATATGTCGAAGACCCTGAAAAATCCACAGCAAAACTACAGCTAATAAATTAGTACAGCTGAGTGCAAGGTACAAGATCAACACTCAAAAATCTGTAGTGTTTCTATACACTAGAAATGAACAATCTGAGGAGGAACTCAAGAAAAAAAATTCCATTTACTATTGCAACAAAAAGAATAAAATATTTAGGAATAAATTTAACTAAGAATACAAAAGACATAAACAAGAGAAAACTACAAGAACTTGCCAAAAGAAATCACAGAAGACCTAAATAAATGGAAGGGTATGCTGTGTTCATGGATTGGAAGACTAAATATAGTTAAGATGTCATTTCTACTAAATTGATTTATAGATTCAATGCAATAGTAACTAAAATCCCAAAAGCTTACTTTGCAGAAATAGAAAGACCAATATCCAAATTTATTTGAAAGGTCAGGGTGCCCATACCCCAAATAGCAAAGAAATATCTTGAGAAAGAAAAATGAAGTCAGAGGTCTAACACTACCTGACTTTAAGACTTATTACAAAGCTACAGTAGCCAAAACAGCATGGTACTGGTATAAAGATAAATATTCTGGCCAATGGAATCAAATAGAGTGTTCAGTAACAGACCCTCTCATCTACAGACAATTGATTTTGATAAAGCAGTGAAGCCAACTCACCTGGAACAGAACAATCTCTTCATAAATGGTGCTTGGAGAACTGGATACCCATATGCAGAAGAACTAAAGGGGACACATATCTCACACGTTATACAAAAATGAACTAGAAATGGATCAAAGACCTAAACTATTAGGGCTGGACCTTAAAACTTTTAGAAGAACATGTAGGGAAATATCTTATAAAACTTATAATAGGAGGCAGTTTCCTAGATCTTCCACCCAAAGCATGAGCATTGAAGAAAGAAATAGATAAATGGGAACTCCTCAAAATTAAACACTTTTGTGCATCAAAGAACTTTGTTAAGAAAGTGAAAAGGCAGCCTATGCAATGGGAGGCAATATTTGAAAACCATATATAAGATAAGCGTCTAGTATCCAGAATATAAAGGGACTCTTCAACTAAACAACAAAAAAACAACCCAATTACAAAATGACTACTACAAAAACAACCCAATTACAAAAACCCAGTTGCAAAAGACAGGGACATTTCTCAGGAGAGGAAATACAAATGGCTAAAAGGCACATGAGGAAATGCTCAACTTCACTGGCTATTAGGGAAATGTAAATCAAACCCACAATGAGATATCATCTGATACCTACTAGAATGGCCATTATAAAACAAACAAACAAAAAAATGATAAGTGCTGGAGAGGATGTGGAGAAAGAGGCACACTTATCCACTGTTGGTGGGAATGTAAAATGGTACAACCACTTTGGAAGGCAGTTTGGCGGTTCCTCAGGAAACTAAGTATAGAATTGCCATATGATCCAACAATATGATTGCTAGGCATCTACTCAGAGGACCCGAGGGAAAGGACAAATGCAAACACTGTGCACCAATGCTTATAGCTGCATTATTTATAATTACCAAGAGATGGAAACAGCCCAAATGTCCACCAACAGAGGGGCCAAGATGGCGGCTTAGCAATGTGCGCGTTTTAGTTCGTCCTCCAGAACAACTACTAGATAACCAGAAACAGTACAGATCAGCTCCCAGAACCACGATAGTGACCGAACACACAG